>JBBPMC010000053.1:0-54528 GCA_038090115.1 Strobilomyces echinocephalus | reverse complement strand
TCAAATGGCTTTGAATAAGACTGGCAGCAGCAATGGCTTACTCAGTTCTTACTCTAGGATTATGTAATCTCAAGCTACAAAGAGCTTACAAAGATCTGTCAAGTAAAATAGTCCTTTTACAGAGCTTTCAGCTCTGTTCCAACAAGGGGAGGGACTAAGAAAAGTGATAGATGACAATTCTCCCAAAGGGGAGAAAATCTTTTTTATCCTAGCCATAAGAGGTCCTTTTATAGATACAGGATGTGGCTATGTACTAGGTGTATTACTCATAAATGTGCTATTTTT
Organism: Strobilomyces echinocephalus; assembly: GCA_038090115.1. Taxonomy (NCBI): domain Eukaryota; kingdom Fungi; phylum Basidiomycota; class Agaricomycetes; order Boletales; family Boletaceae; genus Strobilomyces; species Strobilomyces echinocephalus. Next base: position 54,243 of record JBBPMC010000053.1, on the reverse strand, counting down.
AGCAGCATTCAGCTAAGGATCTGTCAGCATTTGACCAATGATCAGTCATCATCAGACAGCAACCATAACAATAGTTAGTCATCATTAATCAGCATCAGTCAGCATACTATGCAAGGCTGTGCAAGGGATCAGTTATTCAATTTGCTGAGTGAGCAGTCTGCTCTGTCAGCATTCATGGATGGATTACTAAGGATATTGCTATTTTTAGGTACTGGATGAGTCAGCATGTCATTTTATGGTATGGCTGTGTCAAGGCTATGTTGTGGCTATGTTACTCTATTGTCTACTAGGCTGTAGCTTAAGTCACAACTTTGTTAAGGTAACAAGTGTATAGCAGAAAGAAATATTCCTAGTGAGAGAAATATAGTAAGGGAGGAAATACCCTTTGGTAGGTTTCTAGTACTAGGCTCTATGTGACTTCTGATGTAGCCAATGAGTAGTATTTGCTATTAGATTGTGTTAAGAAAAATCAAGAAGTGTCCAAACGGTTCTGTTTGAATCAAAGAAAGCTGTAAGGAGTTCTGCCAGCTTCTGGGCTTGGTGTTTGGTGTGTATGTGTTTGTTTGCTTTGACAGGCTTCCATGACACCACACGAACTTAGTTTGTGCAGGTCATCGGTATATTCCTTTGGGAGTTCTACCTTGGATTTAGCCGACTCAGCGGCAGCAGTGAGTTTGGTGGCAGTCGTGATCTTTCTAACTGCGAGGGGAGAAAGGAAGCGAGATCCACATCATAAAATGCGATCAAGGGTTTGACAGTCAAGGGTTCTCTGGACGAAACATTCTTCCGTTTCGTAGTCGAGGTATTCAAAGAGGTGAGTGTCTTGGACAGAGTTAACCAAGGTATGTTGTGGAGGTTTGAACTGATGAAGGAGGGTTTCATGGCGAGTGTTGTCAGAGACATAGGAGGAGTAGAGGTTCTTAGATTGATCCAGGGATTCTTCAATGCTGATGGTACAGTCCACCCAATTGATGATCGGGTTGGTGGTTTTCAGCCAGGGAAGTCCAAGGATGACGTTTTGGGAACTGCAGGACATGATATAGAAGGTGACCTTTTGGACAATACCTTTGATGTTCATAAAAAGAGTGGTGGTAAAGCAGATGGCACTGTAGAGCTTGAGACCGCTCTATGGTTATAATTGGTCCTTTTCCACTGATCCAGGCACTCCCTGACGACCCCAAGTCGAGTCTTGAGTTGACAACACTCCACGAACTCATAGTCTGATGGGCCGACACTTTTTCCGTGGTCCAGACTATCTCGGCCTATCTTGGCCTATGTTTGAGGCTCTCGGCCCATCAGTCTGCAAGACTGACATTTTTTCCCACGGTCCAGACCAAACATCGGCCCACTTCTCGGTCTTGTTCTCAGTTCTCGGTCTATAAAATGTCGGTCTATCTACTTCGGACTTCCGTTTTTGGACATTCTCCTTTTAGTTACAGTTTGTCATATCTTAGCTACAAGGCCCAACGGCTTTTGGCCCCTTTTAAGGACCCTTAGCACATTCCCATGTAATGAACTTCCTACCACGTATCATCTACCATCTTCTGACTGCCTGAACGACCTCTCCCTCGACTCCAATGACCTTCTCCCTTCTCCCTCTACCTTTTGACCGCGTTTTTAGACTTCCATGGACTGACAGAGTTTCAAACTCCGGTTTCCCACGCCTTCGGCCCACTTTCTAGCCCCAAGGACTTCAGCAAACGATCTCGGACCTCTTTTGGGCCAAACAGATCGCACCTAGACCCCCTTGCAACCTATTCCCTGGGTGTCACTCCACCCAGGTTTGTTGTTTTATAGCGCCAGCAGAGTTGGTGGAATAGTCGACATTCCGGACGGGGATAGGTTGGAATAAGCGAGTGCGAGGGAGTTTGTGTTTTTGACAAGATCCCAATTGATGCAGGAGATGTCTGCACCGCTGTCGATGAGGGCAAAGGTGTTGATGACTTTCATCGTGTGAGAAGGCTCGATGAGTTGAATGGGGATTCTCATAGACTTTGTAGCCTTAGTTACTTGTACAGGGATGGTAGTACATGATGAATCGGGAGAATTTGAGGAGGTTACTCGCGTCAACTGAGGCCTCCTGTTTAAAAATCCTGCGAGGGAACTTGGAACCGGACGCGGCAGATGGTGGTTTCATCATCATCGTCATCATCTACTTCTTCTAGCTTGGGGATCTCCTCCTCCTTGGCTACTTTGCGAACCTTTGGAATGGATTTAGATGAGGAGAAGGTGGTGCATTGCTGGGAACTATGCCCAGGCTTTCGGCAGCGGAAGCAGAGACCATCCTTAATGCATCTCTGGCATTCTTCAGGGGTAAGTTTGGAAATTTTGACAGTGTCAACGTCCATGGCATCAGGGTCTCTGGCCTTGGGAGTCGAGGAGGAGCAAGGAGGAAGAGCAGGAGTAGTGAACTGGTTTCTTTTGGCAATCAGTTCAGCCTTCTCCCACATAGTCTGGAAGTGAACGGCTTTGGCATACCATTCATCTATTTTGGTCGGGGCGGTGTTCATGGTTTGGATTCGTTTCATCAGAGGAACAGGAATCCCAGAGGAGAAGTAGTCGACAAGGGTTTATTCATCGGTCATCTTGGAGAGGGCTACTTTTTCCTAGAATTCAGGGATGTAGGTGTCAAGGGAGGGAGAATAAGATCCTCCTTTCTTCGTCATCCTGGTGGCCATCCATGAGACAGCTTTGCCAGGGATGTCGTCGTGAGAGAACTTCTTTTCAAAGAGCTTCTCAAAGTCATCGAACTTTCTAAAGTTCTGGGTTTTGAAGGCTTTCCGTGCGAAGGTGGATGCCCATGTATGGGCATTCTTCTCGGTCATATAGGACAGGGCGAAGAGGATTTGTCATTCATCAGTGTTGTAGGTGGTGGCGTTGATAAGGAGATACATTTTAATCGCCAACATCCAGTCCGAGGCATCTTTGTAGCTTCCATCAAAGCAAGGAGGTTTGTTGAGCTGAAGCTCTACAGGTTTTTCAGCGGGTGGGGTACTAGTTGCACCACTAGTTGCACCAGACATGGTGAGTTTGAGTCGTTTAGGAGGGGGTGGAGGAAGAGGAGTGAAGCGGGTTCCTGTGGAAGAAGGCTGTGTGGAAAGAACTGCAGAAGATCGCGGAAGGGGGAAGAGCGGCTGAGAAGAGGTCGGAGTGGGAGAAGGTGGAGTGGGGGCACGAGGGAAGACAATGGAACCTGAGAAGCTGTGGGCTAGGGTTTGGTCCTCTTCTTTGTGTGAAGATAGAAGTGGGTCGTCGTGGTCAGAGGAGAGTTCTCCTTCCTCGGAGGTTGGGGAGTTAGATGAGTCATCAGGGACATCCTCAGAGTCTCTCCAGGCAGAGGCAAGGGTGCGATAGGTTGAGTTTGAAATGGTGGCTGCTTACAACGGTGGTAGCAGGGTGCGAAGAGCTTCAACCTTTTGTTACAGTTGGCCCGGATAGGGACGACTGCAAACCTGGATGGTCAAGGAGCGAGGACAAGGACCAGGGGATTCCTGGGTGACGAGGAATGAGGAGACCGTAAGGGGATTCCTTAAGGTGACGAAGACAGAGAAATATCATTCCAGGGACTTCCTGAACGACGAGAGCACAGAGGATTGTTCTAGGGATTTCCTAGACAGCGAGAGTGAAGGGTTGAGGAGGCCTCAATAGGCCAAGTCAAGGCGAAGGGAGCTAAAGCGACACTAGTATTGGTGTAACTCTAGGTAGGTCGAAGCTAAAGTACATATGCCATTGAGGCAAGGTTTATATAAGGTAAAGGAAAGCGCACGGACCAAGCCGTGAAAGGAAATAATAGATATCGAGTCATACAGCAAGTGCTGCAGACTGCGGAGGTCCAAGATAAGAGATAAGCATGGAATGTTGTAGAACATTCCAGCAGTTACAAGCGGAGAGTGAAACAGAGAAAGAAAAGACATACTCGGCGTACTGTGGTTGCCTAATACAGCATATAGTGTGAAATATCGAAGAGAGAAAAGAAAAGACTGGGGCGAATCATAACAACACCAGGGGTCACTTTCATATCCACTGCCCTACCTACTGATGTCCCTATTGTGGAAACTTCACCCCAGGACACACACAGGGCGACTGTCTTGAGGCCCCCTCTGACCTTTCCAGTACCTTGACAGATCCCTTAGTATAAGGAACCTACTTTGGAATTACAGGTTGATTCAGTGACTCAACTCTATGATGAGGGTAATATTACAATCTCGGACGAGGAGTTGGATTTCTTTCGCCAGGAATATTCCCAGTTCCTTGCGGGGGTGATGCCAGCAACTAGACTTGTTTGCTCATACACTTTATTCCTATGCTTTCCCTTGATAATGTATCTCATCGTGTATTACTAAACGGAGCTCCTTCTTTGTTCCTGTTCCCATGGAACTCCATTGCCATTCCATTTACCCATCTGTCTTGATTGATTAAACCACAGCCCCACGGACATCCACTCTCCTCTAGGCCATCTCTCTTTTGGATCTATGTAGTTCCCTTATTCCCATGACTGTGTATATATAAGTAACCGATGCCCTGTACTATAGCTCCTTAGCTAGTTCTACACAATAATAGCTTAGTTCCTAGCCTCCACACTCAACAGTTTGAACATGAGACCTACAATAAGAGACTCCACTTCACTCTAGATAAAGTGCTCACTAGGATCTATGCCCTAGCATAACAGAAAGCGGAGTTGGGGACATACATAGCCGGAGCTGTGTGGCATAAGCAAGCACAGGTGCAGAGGAATCTATGAGATGAGACTAAGACTAAACAGAATACAAGAGTGGACATAAACGGAAAGGGAAATGGATAGATGGCGGAGTGTAACTCTGAATGCATGGCATTGCATCTAACACAAGATCATGGCAGAGTTCATGAGTTCTTAGTGGCAGAGTGTGTTCTACAGAGGCAGAACATGGCAGAGTGGACTTGGGACACGGTATATGACAGGTCCTTAAATTACCACTTGACAACTATAAACTCTTTGGAAATGAAGGAATGAGAGTTGGAGGCTAGGCTGGGCCTTAAAGAGATGGATACCCAAGTGAACTAGACTGGAGTTGCCAGTCAATGTTCACTAGGCTTATATATTCAATGGCTACATTTGTTTACATAAGACATTTCATCTATACTAGTCCATTCCCTAGACCCTAGGGCACAGGATTGTGGCTGAAACATGTATCAAGGGTAAAACATGAGATGAAATGAGGATTAAACATGTGTGATGTCCATTGCATCAAATGGAAAAGAAGCACAGTGATGGTGCATGGAAAAATGGAGGCATGCACAGGCTTTTGACTATGTCAAGGAGTACATCAAGTGTGAGGCAAAACAAAAGGTAAAACAAGTGATGATAATGCAGAGATCAGAGGGCAAGGCTATGGCCATTGATCCTGTGGTAAGATAAAGAGATAAGATTAGATAATAAATAAATAAATGATCCTAAGTCCATGAGATGTGGTCCAATAAGGACTGGAATTGTAACAGCTGAGGCCTTAGAAAGGGGAATATCCAAGTGAACTAGACTAGGGTTGTCAATTGATGTTCACTGGGTTCTTATACTCATGAACTACATAGCTTTACATAATATGCTTTATTTATAATAGTTCAGGGTTGTGGCTGAAATGTAATTTATGTGTATCAAGGGTGAAACATGGAGATGAAATAAGGACAAAATATACATGATGTCTGTTGCATCAAATGGAAGAGAAGTATAGTGAAATACAGTGATGATGCATGCAAGCAAAGCCCTTGGCTATGTCAAGGAGTGCATCAAGCATGAGGTGAAACAAGTGATAATGATGCAGAGCTCAAATGGCAAGGCTAAGGCCATTGATCCTGTGACAAGATAAGAAGTAAGAGATTAGATAAGATGAAAAGAAAGAAATGTTGCTAAGTCCATTGGATATGGTCTAAATAAAGACCAGAATTATAACAGTTCCATTTACTATATAAGGAAGAGGAAGGAAAGCAAGCAGGATCAGGAGTAGAATACCAAGAAAGGTCAACAGACTATTGTCTATATTGGGAAGTCCCAGTGGAACTCCATGTCTTTGCAAAGGGGAGGGTTCTCTCTGAGGGCTGCATATTCATCCAAGAGGTAAAGGGGTGTCTCAGGAGTGTCCACTACAGAGGGAGGAAAAACCATAACACTCTTCTGTACAGATATCTGCTCTTCTCTAGGCAATTTTCTTCCCATTCAGTGTGAAGATTCACACCAAGACCCTTATTCTAGAAGTCCTCAACCTACACACAGCATAACACATCCTTATCTCTTTATTCTTCATTGCCTTAGGAGGTCCCAAGGCTCCTTTGTCCTTGACAACTAGGAAGTCCTAGATCCCTTAAATCCTCATATTTATCAAGATATTCTCAACTCCCCTCATCTCTTCACCATCTAGGTTTACAATCATCCCTACCTGGGCTAGTCATAACATTTTTGACCTTGAGACATGCACACCTCCATTCAGACTTTGTCCAGAGGAGATCAGCCCAGTGTCATATGCCATGTCCCAAGTCCATTCCACCATGTTTCACCCCTGTGGAACTCACTCTGCCACTAAGAACTCATGAACTCCACCATGATCTTGTGTTAGATGCAATGCCACACCCTTGGAGTTACACTCCACCATCTGTCTTGTCTCCCTTTCTGTTTATGTTCACCCTTGTATTCCTTTTAGTATTAGTCTTGCCTCTTAGATCCCTCCATGCCTATGCTTGCCTATGCCGCACAGCTCCAGCTATGTATGTCCCTCTGCCTTCCAGGTATCTTCTTTCCTATCCTACTCATAGGTGTACTAATGCAACATCCACACTCCATATATAAGATGTAGATATGACCTCTGTACCCTCAGTTTGATTATCGACTAGATATCCTCACTCCACACTCAGTCCCTTCAAGTCCCCCCCTGTCCCCCCCTCTGTTGTCCTCTCCACAGATCCAGGACTAACACCATGAGCAGCAAGGGCACAGCACTCCACTTGAGTTGCTGAAGCCAAAGTCCCAAACCCACCTGACCTCTTAACTCCAATGTTCCAGAGTTATAGTGGAGTGAGCAGACCCAGTTCTAACACCCAGCCCTTTCATTTCCATAATTCCATTGACTATTATTTTTTCCTTCTCTCATACATATCACAAAGTGCACACAAAAATTCAACTACCAGACAACACTCAGAACACTCCAGTCCTTTGCCCTTGCATGGGTCAAAAAAAAAATTTTCAAAAACATTTGAGTAATTACTCCCTACTGTGATAATTTGTCTGCATTTCTCTCCCTTTCCCTCTTATGGCCCATAGACCCCAGTTAGTCTTTACTATGACCCGTGGATCAAAGTCAGCCACTTCCCATTTCTCGCTCCCAAATGGATTTTCGCCAGGTGTAACAACCCATTGAAACTCGCCAGCAACATCAGGAGCTTGATCGAGGGATCGAGTATCTCTCTCGATGTCGGCAGGCGAGAACCCTGTAACAAAAATAGTGCATCTGGTAGCAAGAAGTGTAGGGACAACCGGACCCCATTCGGTAGGTGACATTATTTGTAGACAGGGTGTGCCATCTGGTACTGAGCGGGACAACGGTGACGGAAAGCCAAATCCGGGGGAGAATAGGAAAAAGAGATCGGTATATGGATCAAAGGTGTCCTGAAACTGCGCATGGACTTCCATGTAATTGGCCTGCATGCCAGTGATTGTGAGTTGAGGAGAGTAAGGCACGGTGTATGACGGGACGCCGTAAAGCATGAGCGAGGAACGAGTTCGCTTCAAACGGGCAATCGGCTTCGGAGTTGGGGGCTCGTAAACATTCGGGACATATAGCGGGGGCATCCCCGGTTCAGAGGCTGAGTTTGCCGCCGCTGCATCATGCTCGGGAGACTGCGTGGACGTCTGTCCGTTGTTTCGGAGTTTCGGGAGAGATACCTGTGGTCCGATAAAGTACAAGTGAAAATGGCAGGATGGAAACAGCATGCAGAGTTGGTCCCAGACATGAGGAGGGAGCGATGACTCTGCACGTGCACCCAATATAAATATCCTGACTTGGGGCTTGGCAACGCCGGCTTCTTCGGTATCAGGGGCACCAGGAGCAACGTGTAGAGTCGTACGCAGCGCTGACAAGGTTCGATCCGTGCTAAGAACGTCGAGGTTGACTTCAAAACGACTTACCAGCCAAAGATCGACTACCTTCAGGTGTGATCCGGTGATTGTTCAAGGTCAATCCGCTATTTTGATGAAGAACGGAACCAATGGTGAGCGGATAGGTGAGCAACTTGCTCGCATGCCTCCTCGATCGTTCGGTGTCCATCGAGGCGAAACCGCGCGTATACCAAAACAGGTCCCAGTTCGCAAACGAGATGGCTTCTTCATACGCTTGAGGTCCTTTGATGTGGAAATGTCAACTTTCCGTGCCCGCGTAAAAAGGTGCAACGTACACACCCGGTAGCTCGAACTCTTGCATTTTCCGACCGCTGCGAAGATCGTGTTCGTCCTCGTTGGCCTCCCGGAGACGCGAACAAAACTTTGTATGATCTTCATCTATTTTCCAATGCTCTTCACTGCAATGAGTCGGCCAGCCACAGTCAGGACACTCGAACTTGACCCTTGACGGTGTTGATCCAGTGCGACCGCCATGAGTTGAACAGACAGGACATAGAGCGAGAGAGCGAATAACTTCTCCACGAGCATTGACTGCAGGGAAAGGGGATTCGGAGAACGGATGAAATAAATCATTATGGCCTAGTGCAGCGGTTCTTGCAGTGTCTGCGGGCTTCGACTTGCGAGCGAAATTCAAAAAATATCTCCGATTATGAACTTTTTGAAGATGGACGCTGAGAACCCGAAGACGCAGTGACGTGGAAGCTGGACCAGGGCGTAGAGACATCGTACGGAGAAAATGGATGACTGACAAAGTCTGTCGTATAAAGTGTTTTCCCACGCAACTGAGTGACCTCCTTGAAGTTCCAGCCAACATGAACGCAAGAACAGCTACGATATCCAGAAAAACGAAAGAGACACAGATCGAAGTGTCCATCAATCTTGATTGTTCCCCAGGTCAGGGCCAAGCGCAGGACATTGACGTATCGACGGGTGTCGGCTTCCTGGACCACGTAGCTGTTCTTCCTGTCCTGTCCGCGTGAACAGCTCATCGGGCTCTCAGATGTACCATGCGCTGGCGAAGCACAGTGGCATGTCTTTGACGATGAAATGCCAAGGAGATCTGTGGATCGATGACCACCACACTGCAGATGAGTATTCCTTGTTCTCGGAGCTTGGCGGAAGGTTCTAGGATCAATGTACAAGATAGCGCGATCGCACTAGGTACCGCATTCAAACAGGCCCTTGGAGAAATCAAGGGTATCAGGCGGTATGGCACGGGCTTTGCACCTCTAGACGAAGTGTGTCGTTGCTCTCTGAACGCAGGTTCGATTGTGGCTGAAAACTCCCTCTGTCATAGGCTCTTTCCCGAGCAGTGATTGACATATGCTCTCGTCCGTACTGTGTCACAGAGCTCGGATTGAAACGCGAAAAAATCGGAGATCTCTCGACAGAGATGATCCCTCACATCTTCTATTCCTTCGCAATGGCAGCCGGCGTGACTCTTCACATCGATGTCCTCCGGGGAGAAAACGACCATCACCGGTGTGTCACACCTACAGGTTGCAGAGCTTCCTGTAATCCATCCTAGGTCTGAATCTGCATTCAAAGCAATGGCGCTAGCAATCAAGCAAGCCATTGAACGGACCGGGGGGAACGAGATACCGAGCACGAAGGGTGTGCTCTAAGTAAACCGCTGTGTAGCTTTGGCGTTCCGCCGATCCCGATCTCGCGTTTCAAGTAATCCCGCTCATAAGCAAATGGCACGTAGACCGAACAATGTTGGAAAGAAATACATATGTAACAGTAAAGGACACTACGTCGAGCATACCCTATAGCACGTCATGACCAGAAAATGCACCTCTTCTCTTGGGGTGGGTTCAACTGCGTTCAAGGTCAACGAATGGATGCAGATCAAAAAGAATGAATCTCTGACCTTCGCCCATTTCGAACATCTAAATGCCTGAGCAAATTCGGGAATATTATAGACCGTGCCATCCGTGCGGTACCGATTCGGCGAGTGTGGGTCTGTACGGACTCGTTGCACCTATTGTGGAAGCCAAAATAAGTGTAGGAATCAGCAGGACAGGAGCGATACTCACAGCGTCCGCCGGTCGATTGTTCATGGCCCACGTGCGTGCGAAGGAAATGAAGAATAGTTGTTCCCTGCATATTGTGAAGGTGACCATGTTGGGAGGGACGAGTATTGTCTTACCTCGTAAAATCTAATCCAGGAAGCAAGTATTCGTGCCCGGCGTCATACGAATCCTCGTACTGGGCTTTCCATGCCCTATAGGCTTGAATGAGGCCAGTGTCGCCAATGTTTTCTCCAGCCGTACTGTACGGCCAGAGTCAGCAATCCTCAAGACACTTGTGGAGAGGACCGACTCACAGATTGCCCTATAAACCACTTTATGTCGCCATCCAACATACGCTAACAGTGAGGACTCACGTTGACATGTATGACCCCTCCTCTGCCATCGTCGATGGTATAAGCTAGATTTCGTCAGAGTTAGGAACACACAAGGAAAGAGGTATATACCAGAATACTGTTCGACAATGCAGTCTTGACGAATCTGATAAGCGTCGCTTGTTTGGTGAGTCCACCACTCTTCCAATTTTCCTTGTTCGTTGTAAAGACGACCAGCAGAGTCGAAGGCGTGCTGCTCAATGATGAGATATTACAAAAACGCACATTCAAACACCGACCGTGAGTTCATGGGCGGCGACCATGCCGAACGAACCGTACGATAGATATCCTGGCCTAATAAATATGACAGTGAGGCGAAATCGTTGGCGCAGCAGCGACCACATACCATCCTACGGAAAAGAAAGGCGGTTGTAGAATACCAGCAGGGAACACAATCTTGACCAGTAAATTAGATTCCGAGGTGTGCACGCGTGGGCGAGATCTACGTACCTCGTTACCCGTAGGGTCGTAGTATGCATTCACGGTAGCCGGTGTCATTTCCCACTCGTCAAGATTCCTCGACTTTCCGAGTTTCTGCCACTTCTTATAAGTATCGGAAGTCCTGTCATATAGAGTCAGATGCACCTCCCTCCCACCGAATATACAACGGGACTGACGCAGCACTCAGCATATTCTCGAAGAAGGTATCGAGGTGGACCTTGACGAGTGTATAATAGCTCACTAGGGAGCGAGGGTCGCGGGTATCAGGGTACAGAGGGTAGCCGACCTTCTTCCGTATTGTCTCGGCCTTTTCGCGCGCTCTACGAGCAGATTGTTCGTCCATCCACTCGATTCGTTCTAGAGACCTTTCAAACGCTTCGACGATATCTGCAAAAGTCGGTAAGAACGAAGGTCCAGAAGGAAGAGCTGTGAGGCTCGCCCGATATGACCCGAGAAGCCCTTTCCTTCGACTCGCTGGGGAACGTTGCATTGACAAAGTACCTGCCCGTAGCGAAGCCCATGGCGTCCTCAACTTTTTGCATGCAGAACTCGGATCTCTCTCCGATGGCCCCTGGTCTAAGTCCGTTGAGAGCTTCCTGCAGCTGGCGTACCGCCTTCCAAGCATCCGTCGTCGTCCCCAAGTTTGGAGCGTATTCCAAGGCAGCGCGAATGACGAGGTATGCCTCGATGACGTCAGAAGACGTATGCTCGAGGATTCGCGACAGGGAACTCGGGTAGGGCTTGTAAGTAATGATGACACGGCTGGGGAAGAAGCGAGGTGTGAACGTTGCAAAATAGTCGGGGAAATTGATCTGAGGAAGGGCAGACTTGAGGGTATTGATGCTAACGGGGTTGTACGTGCCAACGGGGTCTTGCTCCAGCTTGTCCTGGTCTAGCGTAGCAGCGGCAATCTCGGATTCGAACCTGACAACTTCTCGGGCCAACTCGTGTGCCCTCAGGAACGGATCTTCGGTCGGCCTGCGGGTGTCGCCATCGTCTTCATCTTCCTCGTCGTCCCACGGTGGCCATGGCCAAGGAGGCCAAACGCGTTCCGCATCCTCCAGCTGTTCCGTCTGGAGAACAGTCTGCGTTCGTTCGCTCGGAAAGCCCATGCCTATGACTTCATCGTCACGCAGGGTGGACAAGAGACGCTCGATGACGTCCTGATAAACACTAAGTACGGCCTGGTCCCTGTAGTATTCCTGATGGACGATGAACAAACACAAGGTCCAGAGGATTCCAAAGCAGCGTACCTTGGAGGGCAACCCCAGAGAAGGTTGAGTAAACCAGAGGGTCATGGCGTTCGGATCAACACCGGCATCGCCGTCGATATAAAATTCGAACAAGGCGTCGACACCTAGGGGAGGGGACGCATGCATGAGGAGTAATTGGTTGGGGTGAAGTGGTTCTTACCTCTGGAATGCATATAACCAAGAGCGTTCGTTAGTCCTTGCCTGGGCGCGACGGCATTGACATCGACGCGCTTCCCACGATATATCATCCGAATGGTGTTGACGAACTTTTGCAGAGGCGCTTGGCCAAGGTAGTCGAGCTTGGCCTGGTCCATGCAAGACGCGTAGAGGGTGCGAAGCTTGTGCAACAGCTGGTCGTCCCAGGTGTTGTCGTAGACGGACGCGTCAGATTCGAGGAGATTCTGGAGGACAAGCCAATTCTTCTCGGAGAGAACGGTGAAGGTATTGATGGCACCCTTGTCGCCGGGGACTGGGTGGGATGCTATCCAGCCACCGTCTGTGGGACGATTCAGCGACGGAACGCCAGCTAGAGAGGTGTGGTGGGCTCACTGGCGAAATCGTAAAAGTTGTCGCACGGGTCATACGAAGTATCGAGCGAAGCGAGGACGGACGCGGAGAGGATGATGCATTCCTTTGTGAGACAGATTTCCTGTGATGGGGGATCAGACTGACGATGCAGCGCGGGACGGCTCGGGGCACCTTGGTGGGGCCGGGATCTGGAGATTCAGGAGGACCAGTCGGTTCGGGGCCGACGATGACGGTGCGGGTGACATGGTCAGTGGTGGTGTAGGTGGAGACAGAGGTATGGACTGCGGTGGTGGTGGTAGTCTTAGTGGCAGTTCCCCTCAGGGTGGTGGTATCAAATACGGTAGAAAAGGCAGTGGACACCGCCGTGGTGGTGGTAGCGGAGAAAAAGGTAGTGGCGGCGGTGGTGGTGCGAGTGACGGTCGTGGTTTGTGTCTCTGTGTGCGTACCGTTACCGTGATCGCCACCATTCCTAAGGTTGAGCTTGTGCTGTGCGCCGGCGAAGAGGCCGATGAACACGGAGCTTATGAGGAGGAGGACGAGGACCTCGACGAGGAGGACCTTTGTGAGGCCGGTGAGGGGTTCGTGGACGACGTCGGTGATGCGGCCGGCGAGCGAGCGGTGAGGGGAGGGGGGATCGGGGTCCTGGAGGAGAGGGGCGGCCTCTGGGGGCGGGTGAGTGGGGTGGCGGTGTGCGAGGAGAGAGAGGACTGACCGTGGTGGTCCCTGCGATTGGGGGACCTCGCGGGCTGCTGTCGGTCCGTCATGAAGACAGCGAAGAGTGTGTGGGGGGGTCTGCGAGGGAGGCCTGTGTTTATGTAGTCCGAGGACGCGTGCACGCCGTACGGCCTCCACGCGACAACCACGATGGTCTACCTGCCTCCGCCCCAGCTCGCCTCCGCGTCCCGTCCCTCCTACGCCGACGCTTACGCCACCATCCTCGCCACCCATCGCCGCGACCCCCTCACCTCCGCCTCCTCTGTCATCCTCCTCGTCGCACCCGATGTCGACGCCCTGTGTGCCGCGAGGATGCTCGCCGACCTCCTCAAGCAGGACGACGTCTTGCACAGGATCATCCCCGTGTCTGGCGTCGCAGAGCTCGCCGTCGTCAAGGACGAGCTCGCCACTTACAGCGAGGTATGCAGTCCGTCCCCATCCCTTCGTCCCGTTGACCCCGACAAGCTCCACACCCTCATCCTCCTCAACATGGGCGCCATCCTCGACCTCCCTTCTCCCCTCTGGTTCGGCGACTTCAGCCCCCACTTGACCATACATGTGATCGACTCCACTCGTCCTCAGAATCTCTCGAGCCTCTTCGGCGGCGGTGACATCCGCGATCGCATCGTCCTCTGGGACGATGGTGAGGTCGAGACCATGGATGCACACAGAAAGGCCTGGGAAGCCCTACAAGTCCGTATTAGCATGTCATAGAAACCACTCACGCGCTCATCGCCCTGCCAGTACGAGCCGGAGCCAGACTCGGACGACGATCCTTCAGACTTTGATTCCGAGGACGAAGCCCGGGACGATGTCGATTCGACTGCAGGCACCCCGACACGCAAGCGCAAGTCCCAATCCCTCGCTCAACACGCGGACAAGAGGCCCAGACTAGACGATGTCGCCATGTTTCTTCCCGTCTCACGCCTCAACTGACATCTCTTGCAGGAACCGAGTCGAATGTCGCGCGAACAGCGCACAATGTATCAGGCGGTGGTCGAAAAACACTACGCCAGCGGCTCGTGGTACAGCCAGGGCGCCTCCGCCACGATATATATCCTCGCCACTGTGCTCGAGCGTGCCGACTGCGACCTTCTGTGGTAGGTGGTACTCGCATTTCGGTTCAGCTCTATCTGGTAACTCCAGTAGGCTCGCAGTCCTGGGGCTCACATATCAGTATACAACCTCCCGCATATCACGCGAGTTTTACGAAAAATATCACGCCATCTACTACGACGAAGTATTCCGCCTCAATCCACTTCCGCCGGAGGCCACAAGTAATACCGATACTATCACGGCACTCGGTCCGGACGATGCCTCGATACGGTCTTCTGAGGAACTGAGATTTACCCTCCTCCGTCACTGGACCCTATACGACGCCATGTTTCATTCGAGTTACGTCGCAGGGAAACTAGGGATTTGGAAAGAACGAGGTCGGAAGAGGCTCACCGGTCTACTCGCCAAAATGGGGTAAATACACTCAGACGCGTTTCACTCGTCCTTGGCTTTGGCTGATCTCGTTTGAGGCAGGTTTTCAATACCCCAGACTCAACAGCTGTACGCCCACATGGATATCGATCTCAAGCAACAGCTAAGATCCAAGCTTGACGTCATCGCCCCCGAGTATGGCCTCGTGGAACTCACGTATCCGTCCTTTGTTCGGTGTTTTGGGTATCGGGCCCCTCCTCTAAGCGCTGCCGATGCCGTTGAAGCGGTCGGCGCGCTGTTGGATGTGGCTGGTGGCGTCAGGATGGAAATCGAGGTCGCAGGTGCCCGGCACGGTGGGGAATGGTTTGGTAGTGGACGCGCGTGGGAGGGAACTAAACACACCCTCGACGGAGTGCATGAAAGCAAGGAACGCGGTGAAAGGGACGGCGAGAACACGGAGAACCCGGAGGAGCGGACAGAGGGTTCTTGGTGGGTCAAGAACTTTTGGGTCGCCTATGATGCCCTCGCCGAGTAAGCCGCTCACTTGATTGTGCCGTGGCCGATTGCCTGAGTATCTTGATATTTCAGCATCATCGCCCTTCGAGACGCCCTCACACTATCCATGTCGCTCCATCGGGCCATCATACGACAAGGAACTTCGATAATCGACAAGCAAGATATCCGCACAATGCGCTCTCATCGTGTCGTCGTTCTTTCGCAGGGACCCGATCTTGCGTTGTTTGCTCATCCTGGCGTACTTTCGCGTCTAGCACTCTGGTTGATCGACGCCCTAAGAGACAAGTTACCGGGTACAAAGCTCGCCCGGGGGAAAAAGAGCTTACCGTTCGTTCTAGCGTGCCTAAATGAAAGGACGGAAACATACATCGTCGTAGGAGTCATGGGTTCGCTCGAAATGGGGGATGTAACAAAGAAGTAGGTTTCCAAAGATCTTCTCCCAAGTGAAGAATCAGATAACCTTCGTTGATCAGCGAGTTTGGTCTAGCATTCATCGATGCCAAAGAACGATGTAACGCCCGCTCCGCTCATAATTCGTTCAATACAAGTATACTAGAGGTCGATCAGGAAGATTTGAAAGTGTTTTTGGAAGCCCTTTGTGAAGTGGGGGAGGGATACTAGTGTACAATCTGTGTTACCCTCGTGTCTACTAAAAATGACTTATTCTCCGGAGCTCCAGTAGATACCAAATCCCCTGTAAACATGTAGTGCGCGATGTGATGTAACCGAGAGAAAACTTACCCTCCTGCAGAATGCCTTGAGAAGTAATCATAATCAATGTTGACTCGGGGCACAATCAGTAACGTGCGAAATCGAGGAACTTCAAGTGGTCTTACTTGCCATGGCCAACACAAGCTGCTCGCATAATCGGGTTAATAGTTCTGGTTTCGATGGATCAAACCTACCGCTCGTTCATTTACATTCAAAGTTCTTGTGGCCCCCTGCTTGTGTAATATCCACTCGCCGTCGTGGCTTGAACCATAAACCTGTTCATTCGGTGCCTGGAAAGACACCGTGTACTGCCCCGTGTCCGTGAAGATCTGGGATCGTGTGACTAAGTAGTCAGTTATTGTTATTCGCAGCAATCTTCAGTCGATACTTTACCTCTCTACCGAATCCCTTGAAGGCTCTGTCGACAGTTGCGATGCCCAGCCCTTGTGCATCCCGCAAGACGAAATGCCACGCCCACAAACCCTCGTCTACGCGCGCAAATTGACTAAAATGGACGTCGGACGTAGCGAGCTCCGGCTGAAGGTCCGAATTGAAGGTGGTGAGCACTCGATGAGGAGAAGACCTGAGAGCACGCAATCGACCCATGCAACGTCCAGGATGTGAGAGGGCGTTCGGCAACCAAGCAACCAACAGCATCAAGGTTGATCATCCGACAATACAGATCCAGTGATCGAAACCACCTGAGAATATGAGACAAACAAGGAAATCCAAGAAGGCTGGGACGTACCATTAGTTACGGACCGGCGGAACGTGGTCGCAAGAATATATGTGGTATAAGGAATTAGCAGTTAAGATAACAAAGCCACGAGACATTAATGGTTGTCAAACGTGTCACAAAACCAGATAATCGCGTCGCATGGACAAGAGAAATGAGAAGGAAGATGACGCGATCAGCACGCAAATACAAAGCTTGGCGGCATTGTTACAGATATGAACAAAGAGACAGCACGAGCGGATCAAGGGCGCTCGTTGGCCAATAACACGTAAATCAGGCCCGAAGAATGGGAACCAGGTGATGGATAACGCGTACATAAGTCATTGATAAAATGTAAAGCGGGGAAATTGAAGGGTTTATTGTCCAGGCGTGCACGCAATAGGATCCATGATGAGCGCAGGAATCGTGGAGATAACAAGGGATCGATGGGATTGAATGGCGCCAAAGAAGGCACGAAATTATATTGCCAATCATACAGGTGTTGGGAGAAAGTGAAGAGTCCAATCAGCGGTTTGCTTGGAAAGCTATGCCGATAGGCAAGGAATACACATACCGCAGGAATAGATTATATCTCCTCCTCCAGAGATGCCACTCTTGCTGCGCCTCTGCGAAAGTGTCCAGTACTAGCTGTCCTTCGGGGCCGGTAGAGTAATCTCTAGGACTCTGAACGAACATACGCGAGTTTATCCAAGCAAACGGGCGGCGGATCTGGAAATAATAGAGGGTTATGCGGAGACGGCACAATGCTGGGCCACGGACACATACCCAAAGGATAGGTGAACCTCCAAGGTCTAAGACCAGTGCCCGGAATGGCCTATGCGTCCTGAATACCTGCCTTGCAAACATCGAAAGAAAACCCCGCGGTTCTTCAACGATATATCCAAGAGACTCTCCAGCCGGACTAGCTTCACAACGGACTTGAACAAATAACGAAATTAAGCACTACAAAGTCGGGACACACTAATAGCATATCGGTTCGACTGTTCGAATCCGATGAAGATATTGAGCATCTCGAGCTGTCTGATCAGAAATTAGGCCGAGGAACAAACAGAGATCACAACTCTCACTACCTTGTGACCACAAGTTGGTCATTGCTTAGTAGCAAACGGTGCAAGCCCCCCTCTGGATCGGTGGTGGGGTACATCCTTTGCCTCCAACGTTGCGAGCGATCTGCGGAATGCTTCTCTTCATAGTTAGAGGAGGCCCACATGGGGTCCTCTGAAGGAGGGTCTGCTTGGGACTTGCGCAGCAAGCTGCCTCGGGAGTTTCTCCCGAAGCCAGCGGGACGGTGCGGAAAGCGGGAAAGGACATATAACCGACGTTGTTGTGTCAAGGCCGTGCAGAAATGCGAGTGTCGTGGAAACAGACGGCAGCCCACGGTGAGCGCAGCCATCTTCAAGCAGGCTGGTTAGAAATTTGAAGTGAGTGCCGTGTAGTAATATTGTAGTTGGTATGTACATATATATGTACTAGTAGTCTACATTCGGTAGCCAACGCGGTAAGTACGTACTATCCCACTTTCAATTGCAACTGCTCGGAGTCGTTCGACACTCGTCTAGCTACTGAGCTAGCCTTCGGTCCTTACTGGCGTTGTGCTGGCAATGCATTGGCGTTCGGCCGTTCTTCGCATCCCAAGGAACGCGCGATCTGCTGCGACAGCAGCTAAAATCCAGGTGGGCAGGTTTGTTTGCCGTCACCACTACGCTAAAAATTTACCGTATTTGAACGTTAGCCCGTTCAATGGAGGCAGGTTCCTCGGTCAGAAGCGGATATAACTCCTGAGCCTGCGGTTTCCTGGCACCCTCCTCGCCTTGTCTCACGACAGAGTGAAGTGAAGCTCATCGAACGTCGTTCGTCCCGTCCGACTGCCACGAATCCCCAACCAGCCATCGCGTTGTCCGAAACCGAACTGAATTCTCCGTCGCGCTCACCCAGACTAAAGTTCAAAGAACGTGATTCCCCTCGTTCTGGCCATGCCTTCAAAGATGCTAAAAGAGGCAGCACGACAGAGATGGGCAGACATCATGGGAAGAAAAGGGATGGCGATAGCACGATGAGGCAGTCCAAACCAAAGGAAGCGCCGCTGGATCTGTATACTCCGTCGACCGTTTCTGTCGGACAACTAGCCAAGATGTTGAACGTTCGCTTGCGTATGGCTGTTCTCTTTTCCTGGTTACAATGCACTGACACCATCCTATCCAAAGGTACGCTTCAACGGAAGATGAACGAAGTAGGGATGCGTGCAGAGTCTTCTTATGATTATGGTTGGTTGCACCCCATCCTGTCGTCAGAGAGACTAAAGCACCGCTATAGTTCTGACCACTGACTATGTTGCTTTACTCGTACAAGAGTTTGGTCGCAATCCAATAATTGACGATGACGCTGCTTTCGACCTCTACCCCCCGTGAGCATGTTCCCTGCTAGTTTCGCTGCCCCGTGCTTCTGTTCTCTCTGAGGATTCCGTTGACTTCAGCCTCCTTGGATAGACCCCCCTCGGAAAGCTCCCATCTTCTGCCCATCCGTCCGCCTATCGTAGCCATAATGGGGCATGTCGATCACGGAAAAACCACACTTCTCGACAATCTGCGTTCTTCTTCAGTTGCTACGTCTGAAGCAGGCGGGATTACACAGCATATCGGCGCTTTCTGCGTTCCATTGAGCATGAGTGGTGGCTGCTCGTCGGCATCGGGGGACCATCATATGGTCACATTCCTGGACACTCCCGGCCATGCCGCCTTCTCTGCCATGCGTGCACGCGGAACATCAGTCACCGACATTGTCGTCCTGGTCGTTGCCGCCGACGATGGCGTCATGCCTCAAACCCTTGAAGTCATCCAGCTTGTCAATCGCGAGAAGGACAGTGGTAACATTGCGATGATCGTTGCTATCAATAAGGTCGACAAACCTGAAGCTGATGTTGTAAGTTTCCCTCTTGCGCGTGTTGCACTGTCTCCTTAGCAAATTGCGTGTATGACATACTCATGCTACTTAACTTGCGTCCGACCTACAGGAGAAGACAAAACTTGGGTTAATTTCAGCCGGCGTTCCTCTGGAAGAAGCTGGCGGGGATGTTCCTTGTGTTACTGTCTCCGGACTCACTGGATCCGGACTGCCGGAACTCGTTGAAACTATTGCTCTGGTCGCCGATTTGATGGACCTCCGAGCAGAACATGATTGCACACCTGTTGGTTATGTTTTGGAGTCAAAGATGCTCAAAGGTTTCGGGTGAGTGGACTTCTCAATTTCCAGTACCATGTAATATTAACTCATGCTCGTAGTCCTGTCGCCTCCGTTCTCGTGACTCGCGGCACCCTCTCCGCTGGAAAACCCCTTCTTGCGGGGACCTCGCCGTGCTCTACACGCTGTCTTCTTTCCCCGTCCTTGAAACCTATGTCTTCTGCAACACCTGGTACCCCCGTGCTCGTCACTGGTTGGAAATCGCTTCCCGCGGCGGGCGAAGAGGTCTTGTCAGGTAGCGAAGTCGACATCAAGAAGGCCTGCGCGAATCGGGAACAGAAGCGGGATTTAGAGTATGCTTTATGCGATGTCGAGGCCATCAATGCTACGAGACAGGCCGACAAAGAGAGGGAGGAAAGGGAGAGAGAGATTGCGTACAATGCAAGGAGGGGTAATCGTACCCGAAGTATAGCCGCTGAAGACAGCCCCGTTCAAGCAGCCAAGCAGTATCTTCGGATCGTCATCAAAGGGGATGTTAGTGGGAGCGTGGAGGCTCTCGTCAGTGCAGTGAAAGACATTGGGAATGACCTAGCGGGCGTCAAGATTGTATCTACTGGTGTCGGGGACGTCTCTGATTCCGATGTCGTGATGGCGAAGGCTGCAGACGGTTTGTCCACGCCCCGATCCTTCGTGTACACTGGCTAATTTCCGCGTCAGCAATGATCGTCGCATTCTCTGTCGGCGTGCCACGGGCTGTTCGGGCCTCTGCCTCCCAGAACCATGTCCCAATTCATACTTGCGACATCATATACCGTGTCATCGACGAGGTCCAGGATCGCGTCGTATCTCTGTTGCCATGCACTTGCGATACTAAAGTGACCGGCGAGGCAACGGTGCTCCAACTCTTTGATATACAAATTAAAGGAGGTTACAAAAGAATCGCCGGCTGTAGGGTCACCCACGGAATTGTTCAACGATCAAGCTCAGTTAGAGTTCTTCGAGAGGAGAGCGTTATATATGAAGGTGAGCATTAGCGAGTACATATTTCATGTATTGAGCTGGAACTCGTTTCGAAGGTTCTGTAGATGCATTGAAACAGCTCAAGAAGGACGTGACCGAGGTTAGAAAGGGTTCAGAATGTGGCATTAACTTACAGGATTTCGATAATCTCCAAGAGGGTGACATTATCCAGATGTTCCAGAAAATAGAGGTGCCAGGCGAGCTGTGATCATTTAATCATTGCTTTGTCGCCCGCATTATACACATAAGTTATAAGTATATCAGACTTCGTCATTCAATTATGCAAGCGGTCTCCATGACAATCCAGCTTCACGACGCTCGGTTTCTATTCTGCTCGTCGAGTATGATTTCTTTGCCACCAATCGTACCAGTTCTGCCCCCAACCCCGAACGTCAAGCTGAGATTTCCGAGATCGCGCGTCGTCTTTTCAAGGACGCTCCAGCTTCGGGTATCCAACTTCTTCAAAATGACCTCTACCTTGGACCCAAAGAACTTGTACGAAGATCGTTCTGGCTCGACCGGACCAAAGAGTTGAATTGTTCGCTTGAAACGCTTTTGCGCAGGAAGGTATAGATCGAAATGAATCTGTGTATGCTCTCGTGGGTAAAGCAACAGGAGGTGGATAGCCGTCTGCGCTAACCTGTGTCTCTTCTACCGTTACCTTGCTTCTGTCCCTGTCGGCCTCCTTGGCAAATACGGACACATACACCTCGCGCGGTGTCTGATAATGATCTACACGGCACTCTGTGAACTCCTCGGCCTGTTGTATACAGATTATCAAGTCTTCAGCGGCCATGACGGTGACATAATATGCAACTGGTGTTGCGTACCAACTTCTCCGATGCACCCTTCTTGGGAATAAAGACATGGCGCCCTTTCTTACACCCTTCGATCTTGAGGAACTCTTCGAATTCCAGCACTCGCCTTTTACAGCATAGATAACCCTGAAGGCCGTGAAATACAGACGGGTGTAAGAAAAGGCACGCGGGCGATGTATTCAAAGGACTACAAACCTTGCTTCCCTCGTGGAAGATGGGCTGCAAAGTGAATTAATTCGGTCAATTGACAGGAACCTATTAGTAAACGTGGCGAGGCTTCTGAAACGTACTGGTGCAGAATGGTAGGTGCATACAGTACCCTCGCCATCTCCGATGCGATTTTGTGCATCGCTCACGAAAATTACGCTGCAGCCTTTACGTCTGCATGCAGTGCCAGGTGCGACTGGTACACTTGAATCATCCTCTTCTTCCGCAGGTGGAGGAGCGGGCCCAGAAGCAGTATCCCGCACATATGTCTGCGGTTGAAATGACCGTGCCATAGAGTAGATTTCTTTTTCCTCTGTCGATTCTCTAGCTGTGAGGATCTCGCCGGTAGTGACTGCAGGCTTCGACACCCGAGGAGTAGCTTCTTGCTGTACTGCCTCTGTATGCGTGCCAAGTTCGCACCCCTAACCAGTAAGATCGATGGTTATCGTTGATATGGGCTCCGCCGAGTAACAAGACAAGCATACGGGTATAGCCATGAATTCATCGAAGTCGAGCACAGGCTTGTTGACACTGGAACAGCATGACCACGACTTCAGACCCTCGTGGAAGACCTAATAACGTGACAGCTTGGAATAACTTATCTGACAAGCTGACACCAGAACTCACTGGTGCACCGGGGTGGTAACGACAACTTGCTTCCGTGTTCTCGGCTGGTGAAAAATCCCTACCACATTCTTTTCGTGCACAGCGCGGCATGTCACGATCTAGTGTTGCGAACGCTGATTCCAATCCTTCCTCGATATTGAAGCGAACTTCATCGTGCACATTCGGATTACGTAATAAGCGGAATGTTCGCGAAATTGCAAGATCACCAGAGCAATTGAGTTATAAGCATTCGACCTTCGGGCCGGGAGACCACAGCCATCCCGAAAACCGGATGGTATTTGTGAAGGCCTTGAAGTGCAACTTATTCCCAACCGACGACCGGCGAACTACCGTCACGGTGTCCACGTAAGTAATGATATTACTCACCGGATCCTGTTTTACACCTGTAGATGATCCAGGTCATGCCAACTGACCACCTTCAAAGTTCCACTCGGGCCAAGGCGCTGTTGAGTCGATCTTGGCGCTCGGAACGATGCGGTAACCGCCAACAGTAGCTTATCAGTCACCAGACCCAACTCGTGTATTTAGCGAGTTCGTCGCAGGTCAGCGCGAGAGACGATCCAGTGTCAAATCAATGACGGATGGGGTAAAAACCTGCAGGGAGTCCCGTTACGGACATGTTCCAAGGGGAAAGAGATGTTTACGCATTCGAGATTGAATTGAAGAATCTCAGACTCAGGGCCGAACACAGGTGGGTCAGAAACGTTTCAGCGCCACGATTCTGAAGCAAGCTTGTAGATGCATGTAGGTAAAGCCATTTGAAAGCGTGAGTCAGGAGTTGGTGACTTCCCAATGCCATGAAACGTCATGGCATCACTCTGCTCGAATTCCGTACATCCCGACGAGTTAGGAGCTCAGGTTTCACAGGAAACACGAATCAAAGTGAATGCTAGTAGTGGATCCAGTGCCGCTCCTCATGACATGATCGTTTTTGCCATGCAAGCAGTAAGCAACCATCGCCGTCCATATAACTGAGTTTAATAGTTATGATATATCATTATGATGCACTACATGCTGGTACCTTCAATGACCCGAGATTTGGGCAGGGCCCTCGAAGCTTGAACTTCAGGAGTTCCGAGCTACGGAAGCTAACTTTATCCACCTGCCACCAAGCCCACGGCGTGTTGTCTTGTCAGCCGATGAAGTAAATCCGAGGCAGGTCAGAGAATGACCCTCCCTGTACGGGATCCGTGGAACTTGATGCTCCTTCGGCTTCCATAACCATGAACGAATTGGATCTAACTTGAAACTACATCCATGATTGTCGGCGGCGGAATTTGTCGCGTGTCAGACCATTCCAATCTCAAAAATTCGGTGGCACGTTGCTGGCGCAGCTGCGTTTGGATTGCAGCTGGCGGCGATCATATCGAACAAGGTTGGCGTGCATGATGAACATCGAGTGACTCGATCTTTCGCGGACGCCACGAGGATAAACCTGTACAGTGTAGCAATTCATAGACGGAGACGTAATGAGCAGATAGTGCGAGATTGTCACACCAGAAACCACGCAGCATATGTACGGGGATCACTGCGTGGTCTCGGAGCAGGTTCGATTGCTTGCAGCGGCCGTGGAGCATTCGCGTTGCAAACTCGATGGCTCCCCTACAAACGTGTAATTGACAGGGATCATTACCCGGAACTAACTTGGACCGCCACTGAAATGGATGTAGCGATCAACACGGTCTCTACTCCAAAAATCGGAAATTCTGTCTCCAAATCCACCCTTTAATCCGGCCCTGGACCAAATGATTCCCATACCAGAAAGGCCATGCCCCACGGACCAACGCGAGCAAGTGTCCGAAAAGCGGAAGAGATCCGCCAATGAACATTGGATGAGGTCTCGGGATGTCGGGGGTAACCTGCTGAGTGTTCGCGGAAAAACGATGACACGCCATCTTCCTTAAGTTTCTGCTTCAATACAGAGAACGCTGACGGTCGGTTGCTCAGGTGGGGCGGGATTGATATCTGGAGGGCTCGGCGTGCCACGTCCCATGGCCTGCAAAGGTTCTCATATGCCAAACCTGCCATCATTCCGCCGCAGACTAGTGCAAAAGCATAGGTAAATTGTAGTAGGTGGGGGCCATGAAATTCCTGGTTCCCTGACCGCAGCCTGTGATGTGTCGCAAGTTTGACTTCATTTGCCGCTCTGCGGGTGATCTCAAACACTGTGAAGAAAGCAGAAAACCCTGAAAAATGAACAGATAAGATGGATTGACCAGGAGTTTGTGTACACGTACCACATATATCCTTCTCGAATCCCCATCCCCATCCAGCCCACCCACGTCCAGCCATTTCACCGACGCCCTTCATCCAAAGCCGAACTTGTCTGATATCCCTGATTTGATCAGATCTGCTTGTGACGCGTGTCGGTTGCGTTCCCCGGAAGACCTCTTTCCATGCATGAGACCATCCTTTCCCCGTTCCGCCCTCGATGATAAGCCTGACATTTTCGACGGGTGCGGCGACTAGGGCTTGCGTACCACCCGCGGCAGCTCCCGACAATGCAACCGTGGGTATCGAACGAGCCCCGAGGCGAGACTCTAGGTAGCCAGAAAATTCCGTGTATGTGGTCCAAAGCACCGTACCTAGCATCGCATTGGCCAGCATTGGTGGGACGAAGTGCTTTGGTATTAACATGAACTAAAATCATATTATAAGTTTGATTTCGACGAACCCCAGAGCAGCGTGCACCACACCTTGGTTCCTGATGAGCGAGCCGACGTACTGAGGACTGAGAGTAGCGCCGTGTCTGTTAGCATCTCCCCGGAGTGTGTGCCAACCGCTCACTGGGTTTCAGATGGTCAGCAGAAGCAATCCCTGGCACGGTGTTCAACTTGCCTTTGGATGGCCTAAATAACCTTATTGGACGCGAGAAATACAAAGTGATAGCCCGGGCGGTAGTACGAGCCAGTGCAGCATAGACTGAGCTACTATAGTGATCTTGGCTACCGGTGGAGGTCGTCGAAACGGTGACTTCAGAATGGGGCATGGAGCGTATCGTCGAGGGTGTCAGTTAATTGGCTTTCCGTCAAGGAATTCCCTAGGTCGTGGTATAGTTCCCGTGCTACTAAGTAGTAATACCTTGCGGTTTGTCGTGGCAGAAGTATCGAAGGTGATCATGAGAATAAGTTGGCCGGGACGGAAAGTTTCGGCTGGGCGCTTAGTAACGCATGAGGCCATTTGTCCGCTCACTGGCAAGCACTGCCAGAGGACCGACAACCGCCGCTAGGTCCTCCACTCCACTGCAAAATGGTTTCACCTTCTTCCCAAAGTTCTTCGGCCTCAGCGAGCAGCGATTGCTGCTCGCTGCAGCCTTGAAGCAACTCGACGCAACAGAAATCATACGTGTCCGCAGGCATCAGGCTGATTATCGCGCTAGGCATCCGGTCTCGGACGGTCCTTTGGAAGATGTATTCTTGCCAGACCGCTACTACACATTTCACGAGGTGAGTACGTTACTTCATCTCGCCACTTCATGTAAAGCGTCCGTTCCTTGTACCAGGGCCACTATGACAATGTTATTCGGAATTACCGCGAGATGCACCTCACTTCATGGCCAGTATCCGAAATTTGCGGCCTAGCTCCAGTATTGGATCGCCTGGGAGCTCTCTACCCTTCGAAAAACACGCAGACTCACTTGTTGCACTTGTCATCGACTGGAGAAATCCTTCCTCACATCGACAACACTTCTGCGAGTGGTAAATGGATTTTGGGCGTGAGCCTTGGATCCACGAGGACATTAAGGATGGAATCTCCGAGCTCCGGAGAGTCAGACAGCTTTGACGTACTGCTTCCATCGGGTAGTGTTTATCTACAAAGGTAACAGACTTGCATCAACGGAATTCGTGTGCTGAGCATATGCCACAGGGACGATATCCGCTACCATTGGAGGCACGCAATCCTGCCCGCGGCAGGAAGGGAGAAGACCGGATACGGGCAACGTATCAGTATAATGATAAGGGTACGTGTATGATCCACTGTTGTTTGCCTTTTCTTAGTTCTGGCCTTAGGATTGCAAGGTAGACGATGCATAGAATGGGGAAGATAGCCGATTGCGTCTTTCAATGTGTGAAGCGACGTTTAGTAGAGTACTTCTAAGTGACTTTCGTGATGTTTTCCCAGAGCATTCGCACACGAGCGTGGACATTATGTGAACTTCGGAGCTGCACTGACTTGTGGCATGCAAGGTGCAAGGGCACTTCTTAGTCATCATGTGGGGCGAACAAGGGCAATAGACGCAGTAGCCGCCGCATCAGACAACTTGAGGTTCCCTCAGTGTGATGCGGTTGAAAATCCCAACCCCGATCTCACATGCGTAAAGGCCTAGAACTCGACGTCAAATTATCGCTTGAGTGCTCGCCCCAAATCCGCCTTGTCGACCCCTGGGGGAGAGATCTGCCTATATCCTTGCGGCTCTAACATGCGGCATGCGGTTTGAAGACACGCAAGAATAAAATTACATATCTATTTAAATTTGATACGGTATCCCGGAGCCAAGCCAAGTTTGAACTGAGGGACGAAACACGATATGATGGGTATTAGGGATAGTCCGCGGCTACAAGCGAATAAATAACTAAGTTATATGAGCGATGGGAAGTAGATTGATACAGTGTGGGGGATGTGAAGTCCATGCAACATGGCTAACGAGTCTAATGAGATCTACAATGCAGATGGAATGTGCGCCCAAATAATGACTTGGCTTAGTTTACTTTTGAGACACTTGAAACACTGTTGGTTAGCGACGTCAGCATATACAGCATATATGTCGCACTACGCAATGGTCAAGCTGCTTACGGCAGACTGCGATGACCTTCGCCTCCATCTAGTGTTACGACGACAACTTGCGTCCCCTGCAGACTGTTAGATAGGGAGGGTACATTGAAGCAGAGCGTTTACGTCGGCAAGGCGACTTGTGGAGTGCACAGTACCGTATTTGATTTCACCGGCGGAAGTCCAGAAGAAAACTCGTGTGCCGTTCTAAGCTCCAAGTCAACAACATCCTGGAGGACCGTCGAAGAGCGGAGCGGCAACTTACAGGGTAGGCGTTCATAGCCAAAATAGTAGGTGAGGAACGGCGGGTTATGAAGGTCGATGGGTGCCATTGGCCTGTGGCTTGTAGTCTTCTTATAACCTCTGGAATGGACGGCCAGTGAGATCTGCCTGCGAAATCGAGATCACTTGAAGTCCGAGTGGGTTGCGGTCGGTGATAGGACCTACAGAACGGGGCGTGCCTAATTTGTTCTTGCACCTGGAAGGGCCAAACTGGTGTTTGGCGTGGAATTCTAAGAATGTCGCTTGTTGAGTCTGTGAAGAACAGCTGTAACGACACATTACTTAGCCAGAGAGCAATTGCAATAGCCGAGCTCAATTAATTCGCGGACGACGACTTGTCGCGTGACTGAGTACGCGTTTGAGATGCCTAATAAATCAAATACAAGTATCTTTGCAGTGAGTTATGAAATCGTGAAAACGGTCAAGGCGGACGGCATCATAGAAGGGACGTAATATTGCTTGAGGTCTCAAAGGGCTCGAACAAAAGAACTCACGAGCCCACCCCGCGATGATGAAGCCCTAGCCTTGACGCGTGGCCGACATGTAGTCGCACACGCGTTTCCATCCAGCCGGACCTGATCCTCGGGCTAGCCCCAGCAAGATTTCATCTGGGCGGAGCTCTGTAACTAAATGAACGGACCTCTGACAGAGGTTGCTGGTGGATCTCGGATGTGAGGATCGATTTTCATACTTATTTATGTATGTATTCGTGTGCAACCTTCTGCGACGGTCGCAATGAAAGGGATGGGAAAAGCGGAGCTCAGAAAATCCCATCAGGCAACAACTCGACGTTGCAACGTTTTCTCGAGAACCCTCATTTACCGTCGACGACAAGCTGCGACGCAGAATGTCGGTCATTCTAGTGACGGGGTCGTACGACCATGAAATCAGATTCTGGGAAGCTTGGAGTGGAATTTGCTCCCGCACCATCGCAAGGTCGGGGGAATCCGGTGTGAGCACCGTCTCTTCAGTCACGTTTTGCAGATCAGGTCATGGCTCGTCGTTAGCAAGTAAATCGTCTTGCCATATCCCCGGAGTAATGCATGTTCTTTCTTCTGAGGGACCTGCTGTTCATCATCATCTGGGTCGCAGCAAACGTCTGCTGGCTGCGGCGATCCACAAGAAAGTGTACATTTACGAAATCGCTAGTACTTCCTCCACCCCGGTTAGTCTCCCCCATCTCTGTCGCCCACGTATTGAGGTGTGCAAATCGGTAGCTGACCTGTCTCGATGCGCACACCATGAATGTCACCGCTGTTTCCTTCCACAGCGAAGGGAAATGGCTAGTTACTGGTAGTGAAGATGGCACTATCAGGATATGGGATCTCAGGTAACCGCCTGGTTCAATGTCTATTAATTCTTGGCTCTTTCTGCATCTATCCTCAGGAGCACGCAAGTGCATCGCACCTACGACAACGGCGCTCCTGGTAGCCTCATCTTATCAATGCTCACTTCCCACGATGCTAAAATTCCCGATGCCCAGTCAACGACGTTTGCGTCCATCCTAATCAAGGAGAGCTCATCTCTTGCGATCAGGCTGGTTGCATCAAACAATGGGATCTATCCGAAAATCTTTGTTCACACGAACTGGTGTGTCGATTTCATCTCCACTCTTTTTTGATCTCTTACATATGAGCTCGAGACCCCTGCCGGTGACGTGCCCATCAGGTCTGTTACTCTGGCTTCTGATGGATCGTGTCTGGTCGCTGGAAATAATAAGGCATGGCTTCAATGCTTGTATTCAGTTGGCGCTCATCTTGTCGTAATCAGGGCAAATGCTATGTCTGGAAGATAAACGAAGAGAAATCCGACCTCCCAAGATATCAGGCCGTAACCAAGTTCAGCGCGCACAAAAAGTACATCACTCGCGTTCTTCTCAGTCCCGATGTTAGGTAAGTGTGTCTGAGTTTACTTTCCGTTTATTGGGGACTCATCGAGGATGAATTTAGGTATCTTGCCACATGTTCTGCTGACACTACGGTGAAGATATGGTCCATATCTCCAAATTATGAAATGAAGCAAGAGAAAGTTCTCCAAGGGCATCAACGATGGGTATGGGATTGCGCATTTAGTGCGGACTCTGCGTATCTGGTGACAGGTGAGAGCTATCATCTGAATTAGCCCTCGTTTATTTGGTGCAAGCTGGTTGCTAGCGTCCTCGGATCACACCGCTCGACTCTGGGAAATGGCTTCGGGAGAGACTGTCCGACAGTATAATGGCCACCACAAGGGTATGTTAGGCTGTCCTGTAATACTCTATGAGCCTACAAATCAAGACACTTCATCCAGCTGCTGTGTGCTGCGCACTTCATGATGGCGCAGGCTGATTTCATATCGAGGGGTATGAACACGTATCCCTGTCTAGTCGGACAGACGAGTGTTTGGATACGAATGAAGAGAAAGTTAATTGCAATGTGCGACACTCGATACACCTGGACGGTTCTTCAGTTTCGACAGTCTGATTTCTGTGCTGACTCTTCAGTTCCATGAAACCGACCAGTCATGTGAATAGACAGGTGCTAGAAGCACGCAATTGCAATTGAAGCTTGTCGACTTGGTTGGCTGAACCCAAATGGTCCTCATGAAGGCCGGAAAAGGCGAAGATGGGTACGTCTGCCCGATTGGAAATGCCAGTTCCTTGTGATCCATCAGAAGGAATCTGGGCATCTCTTGATTTATCACATCCACCTCGGTCTATAACCGCCAACAGCGTCACTGGTAAGGTAACTGCTTTCCAAGGTTTATAGCCATGGGCATCGGGAATTTGACTTAGAAATGCTGCGCGGAGTTTGTAGGGACCAAGTTTCATATGCCATGGGGTCATCCGGTTTTCTGCCTTGTTCCATGTTTGGGGGCATGCCATGATTGTGTTCATTGTCTCGATGAAATCCGCATGACGAACTTCGTATGTTATAGGCGATTCGCCTCGTGTGTTCTGCTTCTGTAGGCCGAGTCCACGCCAAGGGACTTCTCCCGTGACCCGACCGTGGCGTTTGGCCTATGGTCCAAATTTATCACTCTGACAAGGTTGAAATGATGAATGTGGTGGCCACGCTGCGACTTTCGCGCAATTGGTCAAAACTTGTGATCTCTGTGCTGCAGCCGTTGGCCTATGATCTAGTGTTGCGCTGACAACAAAAATAACAGTGACTTCTTGGAGCTCACTCCTTATATTTTCATCCATGATTGACTTCTTGGGTTTTAGTCGGCTTTCCGCGGTGTGGTTGGTCGGTGCGTTTTGTGATTGCAGCCACATCCATCTTTCTCTCTCATCTGAAACGTCGTCCCCATCGGTAGGGCAATCCACCCTACTGCGAGATGCAGGGCCAGTAGGCTCCGTCTGTGCTTGATCCCGCCACTCTATCAAGCATAAGAACTTTAGTCTTCAGAAATGCGCCAAGTATGTACTCTGATTTGGACCCCGGGCCTGAGGCTGCTCTCCGTCCGGCGATTGTCGAAACGTGGTGGCAAGTAATCTCTTGGCTCACCTATGGATTCATCATGTGAGCAAGGTGTTTGGCAATGCCGTGTCGAGCGGTCACTGAGGTGATGGTGCTGTTTTCCGGTTCCGAGGGCCAAGTCAGATCTCGGCGGCCAAGGCGCTGCAGGTTTAGCACCAGCGTTTTTGGCACAGTTTCGCCATGCCAAGTAGTCCCTGTTCCACGGACACTGAACACGGAAGCAGTGCCGCTGTCGCGGGGCGCCTCGCTTCCACTGCGAGGTCTTAGGGTCCACTCAGTGACTCTTCTCACTGCATATGGCCCTGTGCACTAATATCATGAGAAAATCGCGAGCTGCCCCTTGCAATACTTGGTAATTTCCGTTGGATGGACGCAGCGCCGTTCGCACCAACCCGCAGAATACTCCGTCTTTTTCTTTTAGCAGCCCTCCGGCTTACAGGGTGCTGCCGTTGATGACAGCGCGGTTTCCCATAATTTCCGCCCGAACGATGTCATGTTGGCCACAATGTGGCATCCGGAAACTTACGAGTCCGGCCAGACGAGTGGTTGATGTCAGGAACAGGACAGAATCGGCCGAAGCACATGGCCAGTCACGAGATATACGATAAATGATTGGTTGCGGAGGTCCGTCCGGCGGGATGTCACGGAGGCCCGCCAGGGGCTCATCGACATCGGCCGGCACAGTTTCTAATCCCGTTTATCAACCTCTGTTTGGCGGCTCTTTTCTCTTCGCCTCCCTTTTTTTTTTCTCTATGGCATACACCTCACATCCACTCCCTGTGGTTTCGGAGGCGTCTTCTCTGACAGACAACGGCTTTTATGCTGTCGAGCGCAATCCCGATTCTTTAGATCAATCACTTCCCGCAGATCAAGGTCTTTATCTTGCTGACTACGAGAAAGATGCTTGTGGAGTAGGCTTCATCTGTCATATCAAAGGGGAGCAGAGTCACAAAATCGTCTCTGATGCTCGCCAACTGCTTTGCGCCATGACCCATCGCGGTGCCACTGGTGCCGACAGCCGTGATGGCGACGGTGCCGGTGTCATGACCGCTATCCCTCACCTCTTCTTCAAACGCGAGGCCGAAATAGAAATCGGTTGCGTTCTACCCGAATCCGGAGAGTACGCTGTTGGAAATGTTTTTTTCAAGGCCAACGATCCCATCCAGCTTCAAACCTTCCAAGCGATCTTCGCCAACATCGCTAGTGGCCTTGGTCTTCGTGTGCTCGGCTGGCGCGAAGTTCCGACAGACGGCACCATTCTAGGTCCAGCGGCCAGCAGCAAGGAGCCAGCGATTCACCAACCTTTCGTCGTTCTTCGCGATCACTATGGTGACGGCACTACATGTCAGAATGGTCCTTTCGACGCCAAACTGTTCGAGCGCCAGCTTTACGTATTGCGTAAGCACGCGACACATACTATGTTTGTCCTCTTTCATTCGTTCACAATAATGAATTTCGCTCAATGCCTCTCCACTTTCCCTGTATATAAAGTACGCTTGCGAAGGGCTTCTATGTCTGTTCACTATCCTCGAAAAATATCGTGTACAAGGGACAGCTTTCACCTCCCCAAGTATACAACTACTACCATGATCTCAATCACGTTTTGTATTGCTCCCACTTCACTCTGGTGCATTCACGTTTTTCCACAAATACCTTCCCTTCCTGGGACCGCGCCCAACCAATGAGGTGGGCCGCTCATAACGGTTAGTATTAACGCACCTGAGAGCATCGGGTAAGATCTGATACGTCACCGTAGGCGAAATTAACACCGTTCGCGGTAACAAGAATTGGGTGAGGGCTCGCGAAGGCGTACTTTCTTCAACGAGCTTTGGCGATCAACTTGACCTTCTCTATCCCATCATCGAAACTGGGGGATCTGACTCCGCTGCCTTCGATAACGTACTTGAACTCCTCGTCGTGAATGGAGTCGTCACGTTGCCAGAAGCCGTCATGATGCTCATCCCTGAAGCGTGGCAAGGCAACGAACACATGGAACCCGAAAAACGAGCATTCTATAACTGGGCTGCTTGCCTTCAAGAGCCTTGGGATGGTCCTGCGCTTTTTACCTTTAGCGATGGCCGCTATTGCGGTGCCAATCTTGATCGTAATGGTTTGCGGCCGTGTCGCTTTGTCGTCAGCAACGAGGACATCATGGTATGTGCCTCTGAAGTGGGCGTGATCTTTATTGCTCCGGAGAACGTCGTGCAGAAAGGTCGTCTGAAACCCGGTCGCATGCTTCTCGTCGACACGCTCGAAGGGAGGATTGTAGATGACAAGGAGCTCAAGCGAAACACCGCTTCGAAGCAAAACTTCGCGTCATGGGTCGAAACGCACGTTCTACGTGTTTCAAACATCATCAAGCGCGTAATTCGCGGCAATGTTTCGATCGATCCCATCATCGACGATGCACCACTCAGCAGCGATCCCAAACTCCTCGCATTCGGTTATACGGTTGAACAACTTAACCTTCTCATGCTTCCAATGGTCGAAAACGGCAAAGAAGCTTTGGGATCTATGGGAAATGACGCACCGATAGCTGCAATGGCCACGCAACCTCGCATCATTTATGACTATTTCCGTCAGCTGTTCGCTCAGGTCACCAATCCACCCATAGATCCTCTACGAGAGAGTATCGTCATGTCACTTGAAGCATACGTCGGGCCCGAGGGCAATCTTCTGGAAATGAAGTCAGACCAGTGTCACCGCATTCTCCTTCCTTCCCCACTAATATCTCTTGAGGAGATGAACGCAATGAAAAACCTGAAGGCCGCCTACGTTACTTGGCCTTCTATTACAATTGACATCACTTTCCAGAAGGAGGAAGGCATTCCCGGTTATCAGCTCGCTTTGCATCGTGTCTGCAGTGAGGCAGCACAGGCCATTGAAGACGGTATTAAAGTCATCATTCTGTCCGATCGCGCCACTGGGCCTTCTCGTGTGCCCCTCTCCGCGCTGGTTGCGTGTGGTGGCGTCCATCAGCACCTCGTCCTGCAAAAGAAGCGTGCTAAGGTTGCGCTGATGGTCGAGGCCGCTGAGGCTCGCGAAGTGCACCACGTTTGCGTTCTCGTTGGGTATGGCGCAGATGCCGTTTGTCCTTGGTTGATGCTCGAAACCGTACATAAAGTTGGACGTGAAGGGCTGTGAGTCAACAATGAACAAATTCTGTGCTCCGGAGTGACTTGACACATTTTTGTAGCATCAAGGGGGACAAGTCCGTCAACGATCTAATTGCGAACTATCGCAACTCCATTGACAACGGAGTTCTCAAGGTTATGTCGAAAATGGGTATCTCCACTCTCCAGTCATACAAAGGAGCCCAGATCTTTGAAGCCCTCGGTCTACATAGCGAAGTGGTGGAACGTTGTTTCACTGGGACTGCGTCCCGAGTTCAAGGCGCGACGTTTGACCTACTGGCGCTTGATGCCTTCGAGCTTCATGAACGTGGCTGGCCTTCCAGAGAAACCATCTTGCCGCCTGGTATGCCCGAATCAGGCGAATACCACTGGCGGGATGGCGGCGAGGCACACATCAACGATCCTGCAGGTATTGCCAGTTTGCAAGACGCCGTCAGGGAGAAGAACCCGGCCGCGTATGATGCCTATGCTCGCAATGCCAACGAACAAGCGAAGAGCATCCATTTGCGCGGTCTTCTCGATTTCCGATACGAGAACACTACGCCAATCCCTATCGAGCAAGTTGAGCCCTGGAACGAGATTGTCCGACGTTTCGTTACTGGAGCTATGTCTTACGGATCAATTTCGATGGAAGCACACTCCACTCTAGCCGTTGCTATGAACCGACTCGGTGGCAAGTCGAACACTGGTGAAGGGGGGGAGGATGCCGAAAGGTCACAAGTTCTCCCTAACGGAGATACGATGCGATCCGCGATCAAGCAGGTAGCCTCAGGCCGCTTCGGCGTCACGTCCAACTACTTGGCCGATGCAGACGAACTGCAAATCAAGATGGCACAAGGCGCGAAGCCTGGCGAAGGTGGCGAGCTCCCGGGTCACAAGGTTTCGGGTTCCATTGCTCGCACTCGTCACTCGACGGCCGGTGTCGGCTTAATTTCACCCCCTCCCCATCATGACATATACTCCATTGAGGATCTCAAGCAGCTTATTTACGACTTGAAGTGCTCAAATCCTCGCTCGCGTGTTTCGGTGAAACTTGTCTCGGAAGTCGGTGTAGGCATTGTCGCCAGCGGCGTCGCCAAAGCCAAAGCAGACCACATCTTGATATCTGGTCACGATGGCGGCACAGGCGCCTCGCGCTGGACTGGTATCAAGTATGCTGGTTTGCCTTGGGAACTCGGTCTGGCAGAAACGCACCAGACACTCGTATTAAACGACCTCAGGGGCCGCGTAACTGTTCAAACGGACGGTCAGATCCGTACTGGTCGCGATGTAGCAATTGCTTGTTTACTTGGTGCGGAGGAGTGGGGCTTTGCTACGACACCTCTCATTGCAATGGGCTGCATAATGATGCGCAAATGTCATCGTAAGACCTCTTTTTTTCCGGATTCTGCGTCATCGACCCACGATCTTTTCTCTCGCAGTGAATACCTGTCCTGTCGGTATCGCTACGCAAGACCCTCAGCTTCGGACAAAATTTGCCGGCCAGCCTGAGCAGGTTATCAACTTCTTCTACTACCTAGCCGAGGACCTTCGTGCGATCATGGCCAAACTTGGGTTCCGCACTATCAACGAGATGGTCGGGCGCGCTGACATGCTGAAGGTTGACGAAAAACGTCGCACAGCTAAATCTGCTCACCTTGATCTGTCGGCGGTGCTCAAACCCGCGTGGCAAATGCGGCCCGGCGCAGCGACGTATCGTGTTCGTCAGCAGGACCACAAACTTTACATCCGCCTCGACAACAAGTTTATCGACGAGTCGGAGCCGGCGCTTACCAAGGGTCTCCCTGTTCACATCGATTGCGGAGTGACGAACACTGACCGTGCACTGGGCACCTCGCTGTCTCACCGTATCTCGAAACAGTACGGCGAAGACGGCTTGCCTAAGGATACCATCCATATTCGCATGCGCGGGTCTGCTGGTCAGTCCTGTGGCGCATTCCTCGCTCCCGGGATTACGATCGAGCTGGAAGGCGACGCTAACGATTACGTTGGCAAAGGCCTCTCTGGGGGACGTCTTGTCGTGTACCCTCCAAAGCAGTCGACATTCAAGGCAGAGGAGAACGTCATTATAGGCAATGTTTGCTTATATGGCGCAACGTCCGGTGAAGCATTCATCCGAGGTATCGCTGCCGAGCGCTTCGCTGTCCGAAACTCTGGTGCGAACGCCGTTGTCGAGGGCACTGGCGACCACGGTTGCGAATATATGACTGGCGGACGGGTCGTGGTTCTCGGTACTACCGGCCGTAACTTCGCTGCGGGAATGAGTGGCGGAATAGCCTACGTCCTTGACATGGCTCACACGTTCGCCTCCAAGGTTAACATGGAGATGGTGGAACTTGGCAAAGTTACCAATCCGAAAGAGATTGCTGCTCTTCGAAGCCTTATCGAGGACCATCGTCACTATACTGGCTCGGAAGTTGCCAACCGCGTCCTCAACGATTTCCATCATCTGCTTCCCCTATTCGTCCGCGTCATGCCCCTTGATTACAAACGCATCCTGGAAGAACAAGCTGTGAAAGAGAAAGAGGAGAAAATGAGACTGAACGTGATCGATCTCGTCCCTTCCCGAACAGCTAGCCAGGTCGACCTCGCATCGGAGGGACTCGAAGATATCCTACTCCCCAAGGAGCCTACACCGAATGCCACTACCCCCACCAAACGCCACGAACCCGCAGTTGGCGACATGGAGGATTCCCTCGTTGACGAATCCGCTACCAAGCAACGACTTCACAAGTTGGATAAAGCTCGCGGATTCATGAAGTATCAGCGGCTCAACGAGGCGTACAGGCCACCCAGAAAGCGAGTCAAAGACTGGAAAGAGATCTCCGCCCGTCTTACTGAAAGCGAGCTCAAGTATCAATCCGCTCGATGCATGGACTGCGGCATTCCATTCTGTCAGTCAGATACTGGATGTCCGATTTCTAACATTATTCCAAAGTGGAATGACTTGGTCTTCAAGGGCCAATGGAAAGATGCACTGAACCGGCTTTTGATGACAAACAACTTCCCTGAGTTCACGGGCCGCGTCTGCCCTGCTCCATGTGAGGGTGCATGTGTTCTTGGAATCAATGAGCAACCTGTTGGAATAAAGAGCATTGAGTGCGCCATTATTGATAAGGTGAGATCGCCTCGAACGTAATCAGTTGTGCTTGTGCGCTCAGTTTTGCGATCCAGGCTTTCGAGATGGGGTGGATGGTTCCCAACCAGCCATCGTGCCGCACAGGTAAGAAGATTGCCATCATTGGATCTGGGCCTGCAGGGCTTGCATGCGCCGATCAACTGAACAAGGCTGGTCATTCCGTTACTGTGTATGACCGCAATGACCGCATGGGGGGGCTTCTGATGTATGGCATCCCCAAGTAAGCAGCTTCATCTACACTCTCTTCCGTCGCTGAACTACCTTTAGCATGAAGCTTGACAAGGCGATCGTTCAGCGGCGTCTAGACCTCATGGCCGCTGAGGGTATAGTAAGCACACCTTACTTTAACTCTCCGTCTGTCACTGATGTCATTCAAGACCTTTGTACCAAATGCTCATGTTGGCGTAAATGTCGATGCGGTTGCGTTGCGCGAAGAGAACGATGCCGTGGTTATCTGTACAGGGGCGACCTGGCCGCGAGACCTGAAGATTTCCAATCGGAACGTCGACGGTATCCACTTCGCAATGGAATACCTTCAGGTGCGCTAAACCCCTTTGGCCGATCCCTCGCTGAATTCTTGCTTGCAGCTTAATACGAAATCTCTCTTGGACTCTGAGTTGAAGAACGGCGCTTACATCGACGCCAGAGGAAAAGACGTCATTGTCATTGGCGGTGGTGACACTGGCAACGATTGCATTGG
Source organism: Strobilomyces echinocephalus (assembly GCA_038090115.1). Lineage (NCBI taxonomy): Eukaryota > Fungi > Basidiomycota > Agaricomycetes > Boletales > Boletaceae > Strobilomyces > Strobilomyces echinocephalus. The sequence goes on along the minus strand of JBBPMC010000053.1, from coordinate 16,034 downwards.
TACGGCCATGCGCCACGGCGCCAAGTCTGTGACCAATTTCGAGTTGTTGCCCCAGCCGCCTGGTTCGCGAGGACGGGACAATCCATGGCCACAATGGCCTCGGTGAGTTATATCGGCATTTTGGATATGCGCGACATTCATCGCATACGCGGGATGCAGGATCTTCAGGACCGATTACGGACACACCGAAGTTGCAGCCCACTTCGGCAATGGTAAGCGATTGGCGTAACAACGCGTAGTCGCAGCTCAGTTGTTTCCAGATCCACGTGAATACTCCATTTCGACCAAAGAGTTTGTCCTGGATGAAAGTGGGAAGCTGAAAGGATTGAATACTGGTGTGTATGGTCCAGCTTGTACTTGTCGTCTATCTGACCCATGACCACCTCAGTCCGCGTTGAATGGACTAAGGATTCTGGAGGTCGGTGGAAGATGGAAGAGGTTCCTGGCTCGGTGAAATTGTTCTCGGCTCAGCTCGTCTTCCTCGCTCTCGGCTTCCTCGGACCTCAGACGGAAATCATCAACGCGCTTGGAGTGAAACAAGACGGGCGGTCAAACATCCAAACTGCCAGTAAAGTATGTGTGATTGTCGTGGATCTGGGTCGAGCTGACGGCCTCGCAGGAGTATTCGACGAACGTGGAGGGCGTCTTCGCCGCTGGAGATTGCCGCCGTGGACAGTCCCTCATTGTTTGGGGTATCAAGTGAGTGGTTTCGAGTGGTCATGGATTTCGGACGCTCACGACTGTCTTTAGCGAGGGCCGCGGGGCAGCTGCTGAGGTGGATGCATGGCTGAGCAACGGGGCTACGCGGCTGCCCAACGCTGGTGGGATCAAAGCGAGGGCAAGTACCGTGTAACCGGGTCGTGGGTTTTCGGCTGACGGTTTGGCGAACAGACGTTTGTGCCACCTCCGAGCAAACTGGCGAAGAATGTACAAGTCGGAGTGTAAATGCCGGTGCGTGGTGCCAAGTCCAGTCGCCGTAGGATTCAATCGTACGTATGGCGGGTGGGTGTCATGATCTAGTGCGAGTCGTGGGGCGTCGGACCAAGTACGATAGATGATTGGTTATGGGTAGCCCATTGTATGTAGACTAAACACGACGAGCAATGAAAAGACGGTATCATAGGAATCAGATACGAGGTTTCGAGGTATACCTAAGTGATACATGTGAGGGTGAAGGAGATTAGTAATAGGAACAAGCACCGCGTGCGCGTAAATCGTCGTCGGATTGGTTGACCAGGTTCGCTGGTCAAGCCGGAAGTTATTCCTCGTAAATGCGAACGAAACCTTTGCCCCACTTTTCCATCACGGCACACCCGCCTTGAGTGGGTTGTGTGAAGGCGACTTGGCCTTTGATTGGGTCGAGGGGACAAGCGTGTATAAAGGTAGCGGCAGCAGCAGATAGCAAGTGGGTTGCGATGCCCTGGCGCCTGTGGGCAGAAGGGACGAAAAGACGTGTAATTCCGAGGGGAGTGGGTAGTGGGCTGGGGTAGCAAAACAGTCCAGAACTGGGGTCGACGGCGACGAGGGACTGTGTTTGTGAGGGAGAGAGGGGCGCGCGTTCGGGGGTGACGATGGCCATGGCGGTGGAGATGCGCTGAGCGATAACGCAGCCGACGATTTTTTCCCGATGGGGATTGGAGGGGGTAGGAAGAAGGAAGAGGTAGGCTTTAGAAGACTTGAGAATGGATTCCGTGAGCGGGGGTGACGCGAGGGCGAGATTGATGGTTTCGAGGAGATGGGCGAGCTGGTCGTCGAGGTGAGCGAGAAGGGGGCACATGCGGACATGCACGGCGGACCTTTGATCCAGTTTTGCCCGAGACAGTGGCAGGGAAGCAGATGATTCTCCCCTTTGTGCCGTTTCTGAGCTTGACGCCGGCGGCGACCTCGACGACGGTGGCCTTGAGGGCCTCGCGCTCGTCTTCCTTTCGCCACTCCATGCCTTTCTGAACTCTAGCGCAGTGGGTGCGGTGTAGGGCCTCGTCGTCTGGAGCGCCGGTGGTGTAGGAAAGACCGCAGAGGGAACATGTCTTGAGAACGGACGCGTCGAGGGCAAAGTGGAGCTGTCTGAGGGGCGGCTGCGACTTTGGTTTGGAGGGTTTCTTGTGGCGAGCCATGTTGTCGGGGCGACGACCGCGTCTTCGGATCATTGTCCGTGTCACGTGACAAAAAGGCTATTTATGGGTTTCACGTCACGGGCATGTCACTCCGAACGATGGCAAGGTGGTGCCGAAAACGGACTTCTCGGTCGCCCGCCCTTTAGATTCGAACCATGCAGGGAACACACTCCCCTCACATTCCTTACGATCCTCTCCCGCTTTCCCAGGATCACCCCTCCCCCCCCGTCGAACTCGCTGACTTCCCAGAGAGCATGTCCACCCCTCGCTTTCTCCCCGCTGCCCGTCTCGAGGGCATCGAAGAGTACCGCGATTCCTTCTTCTCACAAAACACCTTCCAGACCGCTCCCTCCTCTGCCCCAAACTCTTCCGTCTATGCCCTCCAGCCAGACATCACCCGAGATTCCGCCGCGTACCGGGACGACCCACGCGGGAGCACGCCAGATCTCGCCGAGGCTCCCCGTTACCTCGAGGAGAAACGCTCCGTCTACTCCTCTCCCCGCTCCAAGTCGAGGCGTACTTTCCTCGTCCTCGGAGCCATCGCTGCAGCCACCGTAATCGTCCTCGCCGTCTTCCTGCCGGTGTACTTCACCGTCATCAAGCCAAAGGGAACAAAGAATGCGACAGCGAGCGCACCGAGCTCGTCCTCGGGTGGATCTAGCGGTGGCCCTGGTAACGTAGCTGCAGTCACCGGTGGAAATGGTAGCACCGTCACGACCGAAAACGGAACAACGTTCACCTACATCAATACGTTCGGCGGTACCTGGTACTGGGATCCGAACGACCCGTTTAACAATAATGCACGACCCAATTCCTGGACGCCCCCTCTCAATCAGTCGTTTAATTTTGGCACTGATAGAATTTTCGGGTTTGTCGTCCTCGGAATCCTTTCCTCTTCTTGCTCTGACGAGCCTCGTCCGTCCCAACAGCGTAAACCTTGGAGGTTGGCTCGTGACGGAACCTGTGAGTCCTCCGACATGTGTCTCTGGCGTGGTTTCAACTCACCTCCGGACCGCAGTTCATGCAAGTTTCCCGTCCATATTCATTCATAACCGCCCAATCATTAATCTCACTGAAACAGTACGCCCGCCCTCTATCAAAAGTATCAAAACGCCACCCCGCCCGCCGTCGATGAATGGACCCTGAGCGAAGCCATGGCAGCCGATACTGCCAGCGGCGGTCTCAATCAGCTGGAGACCCACTATCAAACGTTCATCGTAAGGCATCGTCTCTCATCGTCCGTGGTTCGCCGTTTCTCATGCCTCCATAGACCGAGCAGGATTTCGCACAGATCGCAGGTGCTGGCCTCAACTTTGCAAGAATTGCTCTGCCGTATTGGGCCATCGAGACCCGTCCGGGCGAACCTTTCCTCGCCAAAACGTCTTGGAAGTGAGTGTCGCAGAGAGGCGTGGTGTGTTTCTCGGGTTGACAATTTACAGGTATTTTCTCAAGGCGATCCAGTGGGCTCGCAAATACGGCATTCGGATCAATCTCGACTTGCACTCCCTCCCTGGCAGCCAGAATGGTTGGAATCACTCTGGGAAACTCGGCTCTATTGGCATGCTGAACGGACCAATGGGTTTTGCAAACGCACAACGGTCCTTGGATTATATCCGAATAATCGCAGAATTCATCTCCCAGCCCGAGTATCGCGACGTCGTGGTCATGTTCGGGATCACCAACGAACCTGAAGGACCCACCATGGGCCAGGATGCACTGTCCAGATAGTCCGTGTTGCCGTTCCTCCGAATGTCACAGTTCTCACGCCTGACGTTCGCTTAGCTATCTCCAGGCATACCAGAACGTCCGAACGGCATCAGGAACAGGGGAAGGAAACGGGCCATATGTATCCTTCCACGACGGTTTCTTTGCGCTTTCGCAATGGGCCGGTTTCATGCCTAATGCTGACCGTACCTCTCTCGATGAGCATCCTTACATCTGCTTTGGTGGTCAGTCTGATGGTGCCATGTCAACATATGCGCAGACTCCTTGCAAAACCTGGGGCTCGGTTTTCAACACGTCGATGGGTGCTTTTGGTCTCACGACTGCAGGCGAGTTCAGCAACGCTGTCACAGATTGCGGGCTCTGGGTGAATGGCGTCGGCCTCGGCACACGCTACGAGGGGACTTACCCCGGCAACTGGCCTACAGTAGGTAGTTGCACCCCTTGGACCGACTACCAGAACTGGGACTCTACGATGAAGACGGCCGTCAAGAACTTTGCGATGGCGAGTATGGATGCTCTTCAGGTACGTGATCTCGCCTCGTGCTGGAGCGCCCCGTCAGACCATGGACGACAGAACTGGTTCTTCTGGACTTGGAAGATTGGCCCTTCTTCGGCCAGCGGCGTCGTCGAATCGCCGCAATGGTCCTACTCCCTCGGGTTACAGAATGGCTGGATGCCCCTTGATCCTCGTACGGCCTCGGGGATATGTGCAGATCAAGGCGTATGGAGTCCGCCGCTCAAGGCATGGCAGACAGGTGGCGCGGGTGCCGGTCAAATTCCCGCCTCCGTCAGTCAGGAGTACGCCTGGCCACCTGTCACCATCAGCAACGCTGGCGCGGTGACTTTACTCCCTTCGTACACGCCTACTGGCACTGTCGCCACGTTGCCGCCACCTACTTTCACTGTCAGCTCTGGCAAGTCCGTGGCGACGGCCAAAGCTGGGAACGGATGGCAGAATCCCTCTGACAATGCAGGAGAGATGGTTGGCATCGCGACGTGCAGCTATCTCGACCCTTGGGTGTCTCCGACTGTGGCACCCCCTTCCCCTTTGTGTCAAGGCGGAAGCGCTGCCCGCGCTGTCGCCAGGTCCATGATGACCTCTCCTCCGAAAGCGGCATGACGTTTATCTTCTTTGGTCGATTTCTTTATGACTGACTATTTTTTATCGATTTGATAACTGACATGGCGGATACTGAATGGTGCTATTTGTTTTCGGGATATTTTTGCCATACTTCATGAACTCTCGAACTGATACTACCATATACATTCTAATATGCTTTGTGTCGTCCATCGTGTAGACTTCTGAACGTTTTTATTATTACTAGAGGACGTAAAAGCAATCGACGCGGGTAGTATCACAGCATGTTAGACGACCAGCAAGTAGTCTGCGACGGAGATCAGTTAGTGGGGTACCGGACCGATCTCTCCGGAGCCACCCTCGGAACCAAGCGGGTCGCTTGGGGGTTCTTCGCAGGGGGATGCAGCGTGTGTGCCTAGAGTCTCGAACTTCGATGCGGAGAACGAGTGGTGCCACGCGGGGGTTGGCACATATGTACATAGATGTCGCGAACTGCTAGGGTCCCCCTCACACGATGCCACGTGCAAGGAGCGAGGCGGCACGCGTCGCAGCACGGCGATCGATCGCATCACTGCGCTGCAGCGCTCAGACGTCATCGGAGGATCTAGGAACGTGGTCTTGAGTCACTTCCGATCACTCCCGACGCCAGGTAGAGACATGTGGTATATTGACTTGAACGTAGCATGTTCCGACTATAGCGATCCGATGAATCCTAACTTAGTACGATAAGTTTTCCCGCGTCCGTACAGCCCTGCTGACGAGCCGGCCGGGATCTAATGGTACAAGACGGCGTGGCACGCATGATAACGACGTGCCATCACCATCCGTCGCATCAACGAAGGTCGTGGTCGCCGAAAAACGGCGGACCGTGATGTCATATATAATCGTGACTCCAGTGGGAGAGCCGCCCCCGGGAATCAGGACGCCAAGACGGCTATTGGACTGCTGAAGACCCGTCGTGGAGCGTGACCACGTCGCGTGGCGCGCTTCAGCGCCGACTGCGAGATCTTGGCACATGACCAGACCGTTTCTCCGCAAGGTGGCGGGGTATCTAGTTGGAGCGACGCGTGCCGTTGAGGTCGCGGCGTCGTCGGATTATGAACAAGTTGTTTCTTGACACGTATCAACTGTGACGTGTCCGAGGGCGAACGAGCATGTAAAGGGCGAGAGGTGGCAAGAGTCGAATGGACTTTGGCAGTGAGTCGAGAGGTGATGGACAGGGAACTAAACGTTGACCCGCATAGCGTTTTCAAGTCGGTAGAGCTTTGGGCGCTCTGAGGCCGACCGCCCTCTACATCCACCAGGGTGCGGGAAGAAGAACGAAGGGACAAATGAGGTAATGGGGAGGTCGGGCTGGCAAGGAAGCCAAGTTCGTATGAAGCCTGGAAAAACCGTTGAGCACGCGCCGAACGAGCGGATGGTTCGAAGCAGACCTTTGAGATGCCCAACGAAGAGTTTGAAGCAAAATGTATAGGTCCGTGGCCAGCGTCACGGAAAGCACGGCGGAGGTCTCTGACGCCTGAAATGCGTCTCAACTTTGGTTCGTCTTCTTCGAACGTCGCAGGTAAGGAGGCGATTACGGCAGCTGTTCGAGCGCGAAGCTTCTGCGTGCGCTGAGCAGTCAATTGACCAGGCTCGCGTAGTGGGTAGAGTTGACGCGACCCTGACGGTCGAGCGAAGGGCTCGGATTCCGATGCGCGAGTGGCATCGCTCAAGAGGAGGTTGGTGGATGTTGATGAGGAGGCGCTGTGGGAGAGCAGGGTAGCGGACGACGCGCTGCGTTGATCAAGGTCACACTCGAGAGTGATATCCTCCAGGGGGTCGAGGAGGTTGTCCAAGTTGGCTTGTAAGAGAGAGCTGTGCGGTGGTAGCGATGATGAACTAGAGATCCTGGGATGCCCCGTCGGGCGTGTCGATGGACCAGCGCGTTGGGAGGAGGATGGGAGACGAAGCTGCTTGCGAGGTCGAATGGCAGAAAAGTGGTCGTTGCACGACATATTTTCCTGTGAACGACGAAGTGAGTAGTAGTACAAGTTCAACCTTGGACGTGTGGATCCGGGTGTGAACGTAAGTTGACTTTTGGCCCCACCGGACCGCTCGGTTATCAGAGTGAACCTGAAGTGTTTCATTAGTTTACTAACGCCGTAGAATCGCCGGTAAAGCTTGAGGCCCAGTGAGCGGTTTGAGTCTTGACAATTTGGCGACAGAGAAAACGCAGTCACACACAACCGTCATCATGTTTGCGAGTCGCAGCAGGACGATAGCACGGTCGCTCCATCGCACTGCAGTTTTTGGCTCGTTTCGTGGCATTCGCGTGCGTCCGCAGCTCGCGTCACCCTTGCCGCAGCCTCCAGTGCCGGGTCTACGCCAGTTCTCCACATCGTCTGCGCGACAGGCGCAGTACAGTCGGTTCTCTGACGGCCGCGGTTACTACTCCCGTTCTCCGAACCGGGACACGGTCACAACGGCCTTCGTCTTCGTCACCGCCGCCGGTGCCGTGTACATCTTTGTGCAGTACGTTTGGCTCCGTCCGCTCCCGCCCACTGACGATCTCACTCCTTTTCAGCCTCGAACAGGTGCCAGAAACCGGTCGATGGCGGTTCATGAACATCAGCCCATGGTACGAGGCCAAGCTCGCGCAGACTTCCTATACGATGCTCCTCTCCGAGTTCGGGGGCAAGGTTCTCCCCGCACACCACCCCATCACGCGCCACGTCCACCGGGTCGTCTCAGACCTGCTCGAGGCGTCCGACCTCGGCACATTGCGCGCGACCGGACCACACATGGAGCCAGCGCAAGACGATGAGTCTTGGCACGACGATCTGTTCGAAGCACGACCTCGCCGTCACATCTCTCCGGATGGTGAGGGAAAGGAATGGAATTTGCTCGTCGTCAATGATCCCAAGATCGTCAACGCTTTGGCCAGTTTCGGTATGTAGCATGGGGCCCGCTTGTCGTGCTTGCCCAACATTCCTCTCTCTCTCCAGGTACTATCGCGGTTTTCACTGGAATTTTACCCGTCTGCAAGGACGAACAGGGATTGGCAGCCGTTGTTGGTCATGGTGGGCATTTTTGTCGCCACTCAATACGGATCCATCTCGAACCTTGGTACAGAAATAGGGCATACTGGTACTATACCAGACATCTCCCGGACAATATTAGTTATTGATGCGTTTTCAGTCGCACGGCATGAGTCCGAACGTTATTCGACCGCCAAGATACTCATCGTTTTTGCCATTCTGTTGCAAGCGGTCGGCATCGACTTCGGCATAGCCAGAATGCTTAACTATCTCCTGTTCAAGCTGCCGAACTCGAGAACGCAGGAGCTAGAAGGCGAGCACGGCATCTTCCATATGTACTTTCTACGCGTCGGGCTAACCGAAAACGGCAGCGGACACGCTCGGCATGCGTATCGCCGCAAAAGCGTGTTATGACCCTCAGTCTGCGGTGCAGTGAATTTATTGTCTCGCCTTGCTTATTCGACACGTCTTCACCTTTGGTCGCAGGATGCACACGCGCCTGGCGAGAGCCAGCGGGAACGGCGACCTGGGTTCGAGTTTCGAGTTTCTACGTACACATCCGCTTCCGGAGCGTCGCATCAAGGTGAGCAACGTTGCATGCCTTGGTGTTGGATGGATGGATGGCAGACCTTTGTCTTTCAGCATCTTGAAGACCTCGTCCCCGAGGCAAACGAGATACGCGCTGCTAATCCTCGATGTGCTGGCATTCGGGACGCCATCGAACAATTCCGTGGGACTTTAAATCGGTGGGGTTGATCGTGCTTCATGAAGCGACACAAAGGTAATCAAGAGTTAACATTACGACTGCGCCTACGCCTGTCTCCATGTAGGGTGACCGCAGATGAAACTAACGATTGCAAGAACAGCGTCCCAGAACAGTTACAACAGAGTTGACCGAGATCCCCAGAAATGCGATAAAAGCGAGTTGTTCCAAACGAATGACGATGACAGTCTGGGCGATGCGGTCCCCTGTTCCCCAGAAAATAGTATACAGTCGTCAGAAGAAAGACAAAAAGAGCGAGTTGACCAAAACGAATGACAAGAACCGTCGTCGAGAACCAAGCCAAGGAGGACGCATTCCCCGTTTGCCCGAAGTGTAGCGTGAACCCGTGCTGGGAGTACTATATCCACATAAACCCGAGCCCTGTAGGCTGCTCATTGGGACGAGGACCAGTGGAACCCCGCCTTGTCCGTACTGTACGTTGATCGTACCGTTGCTGCCCACGGGCCACTGGCTGCATGTGACGATGCTATGCGATCATCGGCCACGATACATCAGCGTGTGCGAGTCGCGCCGAGCGGATACTCACTCGATGAGTGCAGTGCTTGATGGGTAGGGCGTGTACACCGGAATACTGACGTTCTTGGGCTGGCACGACGATTCCCTCAAAACTCACATCTACAGTGACGGATCTTTGGCGGCGTACCGGAGATCCAATGTTCGTCAAAACGGAGACGACGCTGCCTTTCATGAAGGCGATGCCGTCCTTGGTGGATGTGAGGACTTGCATCGAGGAATTGAGCCAGTCTGTGGTGGTGACGAGGAAGTTGCGAAACTGGAAAGAGTCAGTGAGAATCACGATCGGACAAGGGTTACGGCCGTTGCCTGATTCATGGTTGACATCAACTGGTATGTGGTGGTATTGGCATATCCAGATGTCCACAGTGGCTCGCGGTTCCACTTGAACGCCATGAATTCGCGTTAGGTAAATAAGAGGCACGAGGACTGTTTTACCGGGTCTGTATTTCCGCTGAAACTCTGCTCCTGCCCGTAATACACGATGGGTATGCTACGGTGGACCCGCCATCAGAGGAGAAGGAAGCTGCTGCTGCTGCAATGACATACCCGTCCGACATGAAATTAAAGATCATCGCATTACTGGTCACGTTAGACATGCGAGAAAGTCCGAGGGATGTTGTTTCTTACTAAAGGCTTTGAGGGTCGACAGACAAGTTGCGCCAGCGCGGAACGTCCTGGTTCTCGATGAAGTTTCCGAGCAGTCCACAGTCCTGGACAGGGCTCGTTAGGTGGGATGGGTCAATAGAGCAAGGATCATCATCTCGATCACCTGGAATTTTTGCTTTGATTGAGCTATCATGTCTGTCAAAGCGCTCATGTTTTGAGGGCCGGGTATTGTGAATGCATTGACGAGGGCACTATACATGGGATAATGTAGGACCGAATCTAGAGCGTGGGGTCCTTGAAATGCAGCGGCTTCGCTAACGAAATGTCAGACAGGATAGGAGAATCATAGAACAATGACAGCGTCCATACTGGATATCTGGGCTGAAAACCTCGCCGATACAAAACACCTCTGCTGCAGCGCAGAAGCCAGGCCAAAAGTCCACATTTACGTGTCTGTCGGCCATGAAGAAGGGTTCTTAGAAGCAGGCCAAATAGCTTACTTTGCGGCTGAATCGGCGTGAGACTCTGACAGGGCATGAATGATGAGACAACAACGGACCGTCGATGCGTAGACCGTCGATGTCGTATTCACGTACGAGGGACTGAACCCAGCTTTGGAATCCCGAAACCACGGTGGGATCTTCCGTGTTTATGTCGGCTAGAGGAACTACTGTATCCCCAAGCCAGCAGCGTTCTTGGCTCGTGGTGTTGGACCAGTCCATAACACAGTAAGGGTGGAATTGCGACTAGAGACATGCGAATGAGGACACATTGAATTTGGATGTGTAATAGATTGACCTCGTTTTTGAACATGTAGGTGGACAGATCTGGCTTGGTAGAGGTGGCCATGACGTCGTTGACGACGATGTCTACCATGAGGTACCTTGGGAAGGAGCGTGCAGTGAGTGGTGGCAAATGCCACGGGGACGACGAACATTCCACGTCTGTGCAGTTCACTGGAGAGGGCCTTCAAGTCGTCTGAGGTTCCGAACTTGTCGTTCAGCTGGGTCGCGTCGGCGATCCAGTAACCGTGATATGGATCACCGTAGGGAGTGGTGGGTCCTTGGTAATTCTGAGACACGGGGCTGATCCAAACTGGAGGAAAAGCAGAAGTCAAGATCGAAAAGATTTGGGAAAGAACGGACATACCTGCAGTAAAGCCAGCGTCCTGGATGTAATCCAGTTTATGACGGAGACTAGGACCAGTAGTGAGGCACGCGAGCGGGGGAAGGACGATATCGGCTCACGTGTTCCATGTGCCCCCACACCAGGTGCGCTTCCCTGGATCACAGCGAGTCGGGTCTGCCGTGCTCGGCAAGGCGTAGCGGTCTACGATGACCCTGGAGACGGCATGAGACGACGAGGAGCGGTTTGGACAAGCTTACTGGTATATGGAGCGACCCCGCCAGTCGTTGGCGGAGGCAGCGAGAGAGAGCGACAAGAAATTGGACAGCAGAAACAACGAAAGGAGCGACATGCCAGTCCATCGACCTGGGGCGTTAGCATTTCAATCATTTTATCTGTAGAGCCAGTGGATTTCATATGGTCAATGATACTTATGTGCACAGCCACACCTGCCATGTCTGTGTCACTCACCCGCTACGGTTCTTCGGTCGTCCTCTGGATTCTCGTCCTCCCCTTCCAGGTGCGTTCGTTCTCTTCCTTTTGTTGTGTTCGCTCACGTCTCGTAGTATGGCTACCACATCTCTGCCCTCAACCAGCTCCAGGCGGTGCTCACCTGCCAGCACGTCGTCCCCGGCATGTCACATGGCCTCCCGACGTGCATCCCCATGTCCGACGCCACCTTCTCGCTTGTCACCTCCTTGTTCACCGTCGGTGGTCTCCTCGGAAGTCTCTCTGCCAACCTCGCCATGGACCGCTACGGTCGGAAGGGCGCGAGCCGCTTCAGTGCCATGTTCAACACCGCCGGCGCAGTTATTTCCAGCTTAGCACCTTCGGTTGCCTCAATGGCGATAGGGAGGTGCAAACCTCTCTCATAGGTTCAACCTGGCCCTCCTTGACATCCTCCGCTGCTTCCCAGATTCTTCGTCGGCGTTGCCGCTGGCGTCGGCATCTGTGTTGGCCCAATTTACCTCGCCGAGATCGCACCTCCGGAAATCAAAGGTAGTCTAGGTGATGCCACTTTCGCTCGCGTCCTACCATTCCTTCACGATTCGACCTAGGCGTTCTGACCCAATTGGCCATCGTCATCGGGATCATGATCACCCAGGTAATGGGTTTTGGCTTAGCGACTCCCACTCAGTGGCGTTTCGTCCTCCTTATTTCGTCCGCCCTATCGGCAATTCAATTGCTCGTCGCGCCTGCTATCGTGGAATCGCCTGCTTACCTCCTGCGAAATGGCCTTGTCGCTGAACGCAAAGCTGTCGTTCGATCTCTGTGGGGATCCCAACCAGGCGACGCTCGTCCAGACCGTAGGTCGGTGGTGCTGCCGCCCCTATGGCCATGCTCACGTACTCGCTTAGCTGAGGATCTCGGTGAAGAACCACTCCTCACTCCAACCGTCGAGGATGACGCGCCCCACGCCGCGGCAGTCACCATTCCTCAACTTCTCGCTTCTCCCGAGCTCCGGAGACCTCTCCTCACCATCGTATTTGCAATGATGTCTCAGCAACTATCCGGTACGGATCTGCTTCTCCTTCATTCCAACATTCCTATCTTACTCCGGATCAAACACAGGCATCAATGCTGGTATGACGCTCACCCAATATGCCTCCCCCAATATGTTCACCGAATAATAGTTTTGTACTATAGCAACAACATCCTCTCGAAATCACTTCCGGACCTCGCGGTATATGTGTCGCTGGGAATCTCGGTCGTGAATTTTCTGATGACCTTTCCTCCAGTATTCCTGATCGAGGTGCAAAACTTGTCCGTTACGATCAGCATCGCACTGACGCGTATTTTCAGCGCGTTGGACGAAAGCAGCTGTTTCGCTTGTCTGTCGGCGGGGCGCTCATCTCTCACTTGGCTGTAGGCATAGGCCTCAACTCGGGATGGGTCACCCTCACGAGCATCGCGATCACCGCCTTCGTCATGTGTGTGCCTTTCAAGATCACACTTCTCCTCTTGACCTTTCTGGCAGGTCGTTTGCCATCGGACTGGGACCTATCCCGTTCGTCATCATTCCCGAAGTCGCGCCTTTCCACGTAAGTTCCGAGAGTCGCCGAATCAAAAACTCTGAGATGATTGATTCCATTTGGGTAGGCTGTTTCTGCGATATCGTCGGTTGGGTTATCTCTCAGCTGTGAGTCACCTGTTCTTCTCTCTCGTGCCACATGCTAACTTTTTTTTTTTTGTAGGGATTATCAACTTTTTCGTCGGCCTAATTTTTCTCCAGCTGAGGAATCTTCTTGCGCACGGGGATCCGATGAAGGAAGGAAGGGTTTTCTATGTGTTCGCGGCACTCTTGTTCCTTTCCGCGTTGTGCTTCTCGAGGGTGTACAGAGGCTGAGTAGCGCGGTGCTAGTATGCTCGGTAGTCGGACTAGCGGCGTTACCTAAAATTATATACGATGTCGAACGCTACTTGGAATAGCCGAGAACTGGCTTCTCCTCAGCCATGTCTGACAAGGAGCTCGACGCCTTCTTTACTTTCTTTGCGACCTTTGACCTCGCACGCCCAGTGTCCTCGATCTCGGACCTCAGCGATGGGGCTGCCCTCTTTGAAATCCTCTCCCTCGTGTGAGTTTCGTTTCACGGTCGGCGTCGGCCAGCGGATACCTATGCACTCGCTCGCACAGAGATGCAGACTACTTTCAACAATCAAACCGCACTTACGCAGCCCAGTCCCCTGACAACTGGGTCCTGCGTTTTAGCAACCTCAAACGTCTTTACCGCCTGCTCACCCAATACTTCACCGATGTGCTCCAGAAACCGACTGGCGGGCTCGAGGTGCCCGATTTGCAGGCCATCGCCAAGGACTACCACGTCGGCGCGACGCTCGTCCTGTGTCGCATGACCATCGCGATCGCGGTGCAGTCCGAGAAGAACGAAGAGATCATCGCCAAGATTCAGAAGCTAAATGAGGGCGCGCAACATCAGCTCATGAAGGCCATCGAACAGGTGCGTGCGCGGTGTGCTCACGGAGGGTACGACACCGGTTCTGACCCTTTCGCGGGGCAGGTCATGGCGAAGATCAGTTCGTCTCAAAGCGAGCACGGCGCCGGAGAAGCCATGACAGAGTACGTCCCAGCTGCTTCCGCGAATCGCGTTGCGCGTCTGAGCTCGAGCGTCTGGACAGAGACGATCACTACTATCGAATACAGTCCGAGCGCAGCCACGTCCTCGCAGAAAAGGAGACGATCGAGAAGGTCTATCAGGTCCTTCTGGAAGACCACCGCACGCTGCAGACCAACTACGACGACGTCGTGTCGGAAAAGGACGACGCGCTCGCCCGCCTGCGCGAGGTGCAGCGCGACCTCGAGAGCAGACGGAACGACAAGGCCGACGTCATGATGCGCGCCGAGATCGACCGGCTCCGGTCGGAACTGTGAGTGTTGTCGTGCCACTGGGCCGCGAGTCGAAGCGCCGTCTAACGCCTTGGGGAGATGCTAGCCAGAAGAGCGAGGACAACCTCGCCATGACGGAAGCCGAACTCGAGAAGCAGACTGGGCTGGTCAGCGAGCTCACGCGCAAGGTTGACGAGCTACAGGTGACGGCAGACCTGGCTGCACGCCTCAAGGACCAAGTGGACGAGTACGTTCTTGTTGTATGAGTTGAATTACCCGGTTTGACATGTTCCAGGTATCGTCATGCGGCAGACAAGCTTCAGAAGACGGAAAATGTCATGGAGAAATACAAAAAGAAACTCCAGGAAGGTGCCGACCTGCGGCAACACGTTAAGGTCAGGCCACTCCAGTTGCCTGTCTCTCGTCTATGACGGTCACAAACAGTCGCTCGAACGCCAAAACGCAGATCTCGTTGACAAGAATGCATCCCTGGAGGAAGAATATCGCAAGGTGGCGGCATTCAAGCCCCTTATGGATTCCTACAAGAACCAAATCGCCGAGCTCGAAACCAAGGTGGCCTCACGAACGCAGGAGATGGAGACGGTCAAATTCGAGCTGGACCAAACGCGCACCAAACTTCGCATTGCGACAGATGAGCGTGCAAAAGACTCCGAGATGCTCGAACTCTACCAGGAGAGATTGCGTGAGCTGGAACTCACCTCTCCCCGCACTCCATTGGCCCGCAAGCCGGCCGATCGAGAGGAGGAGGGATCTCAGCGAAACACGACGTTGACCGAAGAGGATCTGATTGGCGGGGAATCATTTGCACTGAATAACGAGCTTGATGACGCTCTTTCAGGAACAACCATGACTGACTTGAAGCTCCAGATCAAGAAACTTCAGAGAGAGTTGTCGGCAGTCAAGAGGAACGAGGCAGATGGTAGCCGGATTCTGGTCTTGGAGAATCTCTTGGAGGATGCAAATCGCATGAAATCGCGCTACGAGGCTGATTACCTCTCGGCCCATCGGGAAAAACTCGTTCTACAACGCGACTTGGAGGAGATCCGTAGCGGCAAGGCATCGGGTGATGGGTATGTACTATGCACGTACTTCGCGCGATACCTGATCATGAATCTCTTGCAGTGCCGAGGCGGCTATCGCGCTTCGCCAACGTTTGAACGAAACGGTGGACCAATTGGATTCGCTACGAAAAGAGCACGCGGATCTCGAAGTCCAGCTCGACACTCAAAAGCGTGAACTTACTATCGCCAAGTCTGACCGTCCGTGTCCTATCTGTATTCTCATGTGCCCACGTTGACTTGCTCCCCGCTAGTGAACCTTATCAACAAGGACCAAGTAGAGATACTCGCCTCACTACGAGAGTCGGTCAACGAAGACAAGGCGGCCCTCGAAGTCGAGATAGACCGTCTGAAGAAACAGATCAAGGAGCTGAACGAGAAAAATCGGATGCAACTCGAACAAGTCAATGTTCTTCTACTCGAAAAGGTCAACCTTCAGAGCGAGGGCATCGGACAGAGAGAAAAGATGCTGCAGCGCGAGCGAGCCATCGGGTTCGCATCTTCGTTCTTGTGCCGCGTATGCCGCTGAAAGTACGTATCTAGGGACTTGCGTGCATCTTTGTCAGGAAAGGACGTGCCGGAAGATGTCAAGTCGAGATTGCTTGCCCTTCATGAAGAGAACATGAACGTCAAGGAACAACTGA
>JBBPMC010000052.1:0-55893 GCA_038090115.1 Strobilomyces echinocephalus | reverse complement strand
GGTCGGATGAATGGAGACTGCAGCAGAATAATGTACGATGACTTCGTCAAGTCGCTGGCTCTCCATGGCTGTATCTCCTAGGTGTTCTAAGTTTTCAGAGCAGCGATACCGGAAGGCTAGACGAGAGATCAGAAACGCGTTTACCACAATACGCACGACAACATACGGAGAACCCATTCTGCCTCGGGTGCATGCATGATTGTCTGGTCTGGCAGTTCAGTTACCATTTTGTGATAACACTCCAGCACTTCCATCATCCCTCCAACCATTTTGAGACTTTCGCAAACAATGCGGTAGACTGTCAGTCTTGAAACCTCAAACTTCAGCCCCAGGTCAATGTCGTAAGATACAGGCATTACTGACAGAACTTACATCACAAGCAGCAGACAACACGCCCACCCATAGACCGTTTGTTAGATTTACTTTGGCCCATTCATCCAATATTCGCTCGTATCCCCACAAGGACAACGTGTCTAGTGCGATCACCTAACGGCTATGTCGACAACGGCAGGTGTGCGCAATAAAACAAGGACGTACCTGATTCGCATCATCGAGAGCCTCCTTCCACAACCCCATCGCAATATATACCTTACTTCGCTTGACGAAGACGTGGGGAAGGAGATTCAGCAATAGCACCGCGGAATACTGAGTAATAGCATCATCGTTTCGCTGTAAATCTGCAGCTACATCTCCGAGGTGTTCCAGCTTTTCCACGCAACGTTGTCGGAAAGCTAAGGGAACAATTATTACAAACACTCCATAAAACGGAGATAGTTGCATGCCTATGGCCCATTTTGCAGGCTCTGAACATATAGCAGTCACCCCTGCCAATTCTTCCATCATTTGAAGGAAACACTTGCTTGCATCCCACACATGGTCGATCGTCTCAAGATGTTCGCAGAGAGCACGATAGATCATGCATCTTGGGGCCACAAACTCGAAACGAGTAAATCATCAGGCCTGTAATCATATTGAAACAAAGGAAAATACTTACACCAGTAGTGGTAGTCAAGACATCTTCCCACAGAATGAACATTAGGTTTGCCCTTGCCCACTCTTTTAGGAGTGGGGATGGGGTGGCTGAGTCGAGAATGGGCAGCATGCCATCATTTTGGGTTCCCTGAGAGGATGTGTTACCGTAGCATGCGGGATTGGCGAGACAACGTCGCGTGAAGTCTATGAAAATACTTTAGGACGTGCGACAGAGAGAAAAATATGGTGTGGACTGACCTGAAACCCACTCTACAACGCCTTCACTCATGTAGATCTCACCAGAAAAAGTGTTTACCGTCTCCAAAACAACTTCACCTGCTTGTTTCGCACAACCTGCTGCATATAGGGCTTCGCAGAATTTCTGTTGAATAGAAACAGAGAGATTATCAAAGTTCCAACCAGATATCTGCGAGATGTAAATCATCCTTGATGGTTTGCGAGACAGTAGAAAGGAGTTTACAAGTGAAATAATCAAGAGCGCTCGACTTGTGTGGGGTCGTATTTTGGCTCGCGCACGGGCAAATGATCGTATTGCACCCTTGTAATCGTGGCGCTCCATGCACGAATTCCCGAGTAGAAGATGCATATATGCCTGATGTAAGTGTCAACGGTGACATCTGTCGCGTTGTAGCATCCAATGTACGTACCTGAACCACATAGCATATAGAGTTGAAGCGCAAGGTATCGATGAGATCGTCAACACGAGATATCGCATCCTCATAGTCTCCAGCGATAAACGCGAGGATAGCCTTAAGGGACATGAGAACCTGCGAGAGAACGGATTCGAGTACATGCGGTGATACCTTTGTCAATAGGAGGAAGCCAGTGTTTGGTGAACGGAAGTGTTCGAACGCGATGTCGCACGCCCGATATGCCTTGAGCTTTTCCCCGGCACCTACGAGGGCTACACACTTTGCAATGTATCCAATGACGGACGGCCGAACTTTGATGGACTTGACTCGAGTCAGCGTCGGTTAGGGGACGAAGGAAGAGGAGCCAACCTCATTGGCGTCGTCGATCGCAGCATCCCACTGGCGTAAACGTGCGTGAAAGAGAGCTCGACGAGCGAGCGCTTGGTGGCTGGGATATTGAGACGCAGAGATCAGAGCGGTCATGTCCACGAGTTGATCATGCTTCCACGAACTGAGAGCAGCCCCATCAGCGTGAATATCCGGTTCCTATTTATGCAGAGCCATGGGATTGAATCAAATATAGATAGATTGATCAGATATGACGCTTACAACGATGCGGGATAGCCGTTTTACGACGATTGTTCCTGCCGAGTCGTAGCGTTCAGCGATTGCAACTACCTGGCCATCTGGAGAGAGTGCCATCAAAGGTGTATTCTTGTCGTGTTGGATGCAACTGAGCTTGGTGTGCGTCGACACGTCCCAAAATGTGACAGTACGTTCCGTAGAGTATGATGCAAGGGCAATGAATGACCTGCATTGAAATGCACGCAGAGTCGCCGGGGACCGGCCATTCAGATATTTCTGACCCGGTGGACGCCTCAATTTGCTTGATTTTATCTCCGGAAGTGATAATGAGGTGGCCGTCAAACCAGAGGAGAGCATCGGGCCACGGGGATATTTGGGTTCGGATGTCCACGAGTAAGCGACCGTCGTGGCTGTCATATACTCGAACAGAGTTGGAATGATGAATTCCAACCGCAATCCGATCGCCCTGTGGTGAGAATTTCGCAGCTGTCGTATCCCACTCGTTGCAGATGGGGCCGACGACGCGTTCACTTGTAATGTCCCAGATGGTGGTCCTCCCAGGGCCGCTGCTTGTTCCCGCGGCGACGCTGCTCGAGTCTGGTGAGAGGTCGACGACCTGGATGGTGCTGTTCTCTTTGTGTGAAAAGACCGTTTCGTACGTCTCTGCATCCCATACGAACACGCGGCAGTCCGATGTACCCCCTGCGATTCGTCGGCCGTCTTTGGACGTAGCGAGACAGTAGACAGAGCGATGGTCCAAACTCCAATCTTCCCACCCAGCCGGAGGTTTAAGACCGAGTTCTTCATCCCGGCGTGCCTCCTCGGTCTGTGGCACTTCAATCATAGCTGCTTGCTTGCCGTCCTCGACTCGCCACACTTGAACACCCTTGGAAACGCCGCACAAGAGATGCTCGCCATTCGCCGAGAAGGCCAGTGCATACACTTTATCGTTGACATAAATTTGATTCGGTGGGTCACGGAGTTCTTACTCTTTGATCAGTATCATGATGGTGCACACTCAATCTCAACAGGACGCACCGGTCATTGTCGACAGTAGTGTGCCAGAAGACGGCGCAAGCTTAAACGCTCTGCTTCTTCGGCCATGGCCGAAGGCCCGAAATATGTAGATATGTTTGGACGAAATCCCTCTTCCCCACGTCAGCTTGAGTACATCTACACGGGCAAGGGGCCTTCGACTCATTACTCCTTGGCGCCTCTGAAATGCCCGCCGGCGAGGAAGATCGCATCGACAAGCCTTGACCTCGTTCACGTGTCCCGTACCTGTTTTTGCCCCGACATCCGGATCTCTCTTACCAGCACCTTGAGCATGGGACCGTCAACTTTTCCTCTTCCCGCCATGCGTCGTCGTCTCTCGTTCTCTGTACTTCCGAGCCCGGCTCCTCACGTGGAGTTCCAAAGCCACCATCGCAGTTCGGTCGCCCTCCCCCACGTGTCCCTCCACTTCACTTTGGATCACATCTATACCGGCGCTCTCGTTTTCTCTCATCGAACCTCGATGCCACGTTCGCGGTCCTTCGTTCCCCCAACTACCTCTCCCTCCCCCGACTCTACACCGAGTCAAGCGCGGATCGTATCCGAGATGCTCCAGTCTGTACCACACCTTCCCCGAGTTCGATGACTACGAGCGTACTACCATCGACGCCAATTAGGGCATCGGTGGCTGTCGTTGCCGCCAATGTGCCCACAGAATCTCACGCACCCTCAAATTCGCCATGTCCGACGACGTCGTGAACAACTTCCTTGAGCGAAGGGGTCGACGGGATGCGCCCTCGGTCTCTCAGGGGAAGCAGGTGCAACTCTGACTTTGCCAACTTCCCCCAGAAGATACGGGTCAGCGTCGTCAATGGCGTTGGCACGCGGGCGACCCCCGACCAACGTGTTCTCCCTCTTGTTCGCCGTTCAACACGCAACCACAGAGTTAGGCGCCGCCATCGACGCATGGGCAGACTTCGCTCTCCTTCAACAAACAGTCGCCTTTCCCATTTTACACTGTCTGGACCATCTCACTCGTCACATCTGCTTCGAACAGCCGGAATGGGTTGAGATGTTGGAGGACGGAGCTGGGTTTGAGAGCGAGAGGGTTGGCTGAGCCATGGATGCCCTCAAGAGGGGCGCGAGTGAACGCTATGCGCTGACCGTTCTATCAGGTATGTTCCGATACTGCTGAACTTTGCAATTTTGATCGACATTGGTCTCCTAACCAGAAGTGTCCAACGTATTGCTTCGTCCACGCCCGCATGGACCCAGTCTGGTGGATCAGGAAACCGTAGGTGGGGAGATGGGCCGCAAAGGGGTTTCTATACGCTCGAAGGATGGTCTATCAAAGAGATCGCGCAAGGTGGGTCTTGTCACCATATTCTCTTTGCTTCGCGTGTTCATGATCTATCCATCCATCTCATCTCAAAATTGTTCGTCATTCCCCTATCGCGGCTTTCAAGTCCCTGTCGAAGACCTTCTGTCTTCCTGCACCCCCCATGACATGCTCCGAAATGCTCATCTATCTCGCGCTCTCCGACCATCCTTCATCCGTGGCCGGCGATACAGACTCGGATACAGACTCGGTGCACTCTCTACGCGCTTCCGTCTTGTCGCGTGCCATTCCCGGTTCAAAATCCCATGGCCAGGGTAGTGATGGTAACCTTAAGGGTGCAGGGAGTTCGACACGGAGCATGGCTACTCTCACGGCATCTGGGGTCTCATCGCCTCTACGTGAACTCCCGTGCGACATCCAGACTGGGATGCCGCCAAGATCAGCCTTGCACCGACGACGAAACGATTGCCGTCCGCAGGTCGCACCGCGCCCACCGCACAGAAAAGGTCGCTCAGGCAGGAACGTTGTCGATAAGAATGGCAGCCAGGAGTCCTCTCCCCCATGCTCGCCGCGCATCGGTCGTGTGGAGATCGGGAAGGAAGGCGCGTCCCCTGCCGACAGGGACATGGAGAACACACCTGCGGTCCCACCCGTGGACGTGCTGGCGGACGACGACGACACGGAGACGAGCTTGCACACCGTGTTCACGGCGCCCGAGGCTCCGGAGCAGACAGACCCCATTGCCACGCCTCCCGCTGAAGTCGAGCCGGCGGACGACGAGACGCTTGTGAGGCGCGACAGCTCGGACGGGATCACCGCTTCATCGCGCAGGTCCGAAAGGTCGTCGTTTGTGCTGACGCTCACCGTGTCGACCCTCCGCAAGTTGTGTATAGAAATTGCCTGTCGCGAGGTCATGGTGTCAGATATGGCCGGTCTAGAGACGATGAAGACACCAAATCGGATCGCAAAGCTCCTTTTATCAAGTCCTGCCAGTCAGACTACGTATGGTCCCCAAGTCGACGCGGGGCTCAAGTGCTCTCCGCCGACGAAGACCGTCAGAAACACACGGCGAACGGCCGCCCGAAGAGAACACAGGGAAAACTTGACAACCCGCCATTCAGACACGTTGCTGTCCAGCACACGCACCATCATGATTGTTCTCCTCGTCCCCCTTCAGGCTCGTCTTCTGCGCGATCGTGCCAGTTTCAGCACCACTAGGTCGTCATCGTGGGATGGTTTACTCTACTGTCCGCCTCTCTATCGGTTCATAATAGCAGTTGCTGCGCTCAGGAATGTGGATTCTCGAGACGGTCCTCCCCGCTGGGTGTGCCTCGAATCTACGAGCATGCGGAGACGACAACAAGCTGCCTGGACCATTTCGCGCTTCTGTCCGTCGAGCAACGCATCGCATTCTAATGCGAGTCGGAGCCCACAAAAGCAACGGTAAACTCGACGCCGTCAGCGTTTACGAGCAAGCTGTTTCTCTTTCGCCCCAGGTTCTGCTATTCTGTGCACCCATTATACACTTGCTGTCTATGTCACGCTCATTCCTACATAATACGATATTTGTACATGAAAGAGAGGAACCGCTCGCTGTGGCAATAAGTCCGGTACTTTGGATTCGTGTACTAACAGAACACGACATTGGACGAATCGGTTGCACGATGCGAAATCCTGATGCTCTCTTTGTGCTCTCTTATCGCAGCTTTCCGCTCTTGGTATTCGAATGTTTGAAATACGAGGTCAGGTCAGACAACTTCAACTTGGGCGCGGCCGAACTTGAAGCGGTAGCTTCGCCTGGTTCGTCCTGATGCATTCGCGACGCTATCAATTATAATCATTCGAGCCAGAGCAGTGAACGCGCACCGTGCCATCGATCGTGGCCGATGCCTCGAGTGTTCGCTTCATCGCTGACAAACAGACCGCATCCAATTTCTGTACGCTCGCAGATCCCTCGACGTCGCTGAAAGCATTCTCGTTGGTAAGACGAGGCTCTGCAACTTTGACGTGCTGTGAAGGACGGTGAAAAACGACGCCGATCACTGAGGCTACTGAACGAACCAAACTAGCTGGCCGCATGACCCCTCGCTGAAACGCTTGGTCAGATACGCGCCGTGCTGCCGTTCGTCTACTAGAGAATGGTACTCACTCCTCGCTGAGTTGTAGCATGTGTCGAAGACTGGGAAACCTGGTAGGATGTTTGTAGAGCTTGGTCGACTTCACGCTGAGAACCATGCCGCAAGGGTTTGAACAACGTCAGCACGAAAGCAAGAGCACAATCAATATACCACAGACCCCATGCTGAATATATTGTGCAGGTGTACTGGACGGCAATTTGACCTGGTGATATTGTAAGAACCCGTATTGAAAAGGAAAGTACTATACCAATACCTTGAGCAAATTGACATCTCTAGCCCCGCGCTGCGACTCAGGAAGCCTCAGTGTGGTTGAATGTTCCTTGTAATGAAGGAGTCAGACCAGCTTTTCCGGTTACGAGCTGAGGAATTCATACCGAAGGTTGCTTTGCTGGTATATCATCCCCGACCGGTATCTGTCCCTCGAAATCTTTCTCCGTAAGCAACTGCCCTTGAATGATCTTTCCCATGTGCGTGTGTGCGAACGGTCGCCCTCTGCTCCGAATGGCAAGCAGTGCCTCTACGAGAGGCAGCGGCACACTAGAGAACGTCATTTCCTTAACACACAGGACATTAGAAGGATTCCGCGAAGTTTCTCCGCCTCTCTTCGACTCTTTCGTCAGAGGTATGGCGCCGAGACGACATAACAGGAGATACAAGTCATAGCTCCGGAGGTACGACTGCCCAGCGAACACGTTCAGCTGATCGATCAACTCCCACGGTGGGGACCAGTCGAAGGGGAGAGGAGGGATGGAATATAGTCGAAGATCGTCCGACGGCTTCATGTACTGGGACGTGTGGGGCACGTACAGATGAAGATGGACATGTTCGCTCTTCTTGATGTCTGGCATCAAGCGATCGGCTTCGAATGGACTCAGCAGAACTAGTACTTGTTCATGATCTCTTTTTCCGGAGAGAATCCACTGGATTGGTCTCATATACTGATTCGGGGTCCCTTCAGTTGACCCATGCTCGATGGTCCTGCTGAAGTCCACTGTCGCCAAGATAGATCGGCCACAGACATCCACGCCGAGAGTAGCTGCTGAGCCTTTTCTAGGCATTGTGAAAACAGGAAGGAAAGCATCTCCAGAATCCTGTGGAGGAAAGACGCCATTCTTGACGAAGGCGACGACATTTGGGTGAAGAAGATGTTCCTCCGGTGTTGCGTATGGCGGGAGCTCAACCTCTTGTTCACGCTCTCGCTCGCGGTCGACCTCCCGCTCTTGTTCTTCGTCGACGCGTCCCCGTGGAAATGATAGGATCCCGATGTTCTTGCAACGTTGGAGAATTCCAGGATCCAAGGCCGACCAATCGCTATCTGTATTTTCTGTGTCAGATGGTGCATAAAGATCAGCCAGTGATCTGCAGTTTGGCTCGCACCACGCGTCCGACAGCTGCTCTGGCGCTAGCTCGCCGTTGCAGAATCGTGACCAAGCGTCATATCTCTTTTGATGATTTATGCCTTGTTTCGCCCAGTAAGGAGCCCGCTGTTGAATATCTCTCCAGGTCTCGTGTATTGCCCAGGCCAGGATATCGACAGTGATGACTGGGGTGGTCAAATCTTTTTTCATGGAGCGGATACTCTGATCAACACCAGGCGGCGCAAAGAACATGACCGAGTGACCGTGGCCAAGCTTTCGCATCCTCATGCAGCCTAACGCAACAAACTATTATATTTATATGCTGAATGGTGCTGCCGAAACGAACCTTGCACTAAAGCATCTTTTGTCACCCTTGGACCCAGCGTGACGGCTGCTCTAGAGTGTATAGGTAATTTCAGGTCTGTGCCTCTCGTATGCGCATGATCCAGATAGATGACACAGCGATCTAGCTGCTGAGCAAGCGGGGACGAGGACAATGGTTGGGTCATGCCACTCCGTGTGAGTACTGTCAGTTCATCGTTCTCATCGAAACAGATGGCCGCAGTGACGGCGTGTGCAAGACCGAGCCATTCTCTGGCCACTTTGGCGTTGGACGAATCGAGAATCTGAGCTCCAACATCCAGTAAAACGCGAATTTCGGGTCGTTGCGCGGTTACCAGCTGGAGGAATTCCAGAGTGGTTTGTCGCTCGCCATTCTGGTGAGTAACGAGGTAGAAGTCGTTTTCTGGCTGAAGAAGATATGCGAGAACCCTCGCGCTGGTTCCTCGCTGATGGTCGAGGTCATGCTGAGTGACAGACATAGGTAGCAGCCATCGCCTATCGTTCGTTCCTGAAAAGCCTGGTGCTTCGCTCAGCGACCGGATTTCACACTAGGCGTGAAACGCAGTTTCCTCACCGGTTATAAGATTTTCTCGCTTCTCCGCCAAATCCCAACATGATCCGGAGAGCTTCCAAGGAAATTCTTTCGCTTCCTTCGGAAACACCACCCGGGAAAGGTAGAAATCAATGGTTGCTTGATTCCGAGAGAAAAGCGGGAATGTAACTTTGTCCCATAGCTCCGACGACCTGAGGTTGATGTCTCTGAGTTCCTGTAGCTGATCAGGCAATGGTTGGCCATCATAGTCTTGAGTCCAAGTGGCATATTCCGAAGACGGGTCATCTTGGTCTAGCAGAATTTCGAAAGCGACTCTCAGTTGCTCCTCAGTGAGGCCGGCATAGTAGTAAGATAGACAAGTTAGAATGATGGTGAGATCTGGATGACCGAACTGTGTGTTAGGAGCTGGCATGTCTTTCGCTCGATACGGAACGGCGAGCATCGTCGACGATGGCCAGTCGTTGGATGGAAAATCAAAATGGCGCCGCTGTGCTAACTTCTCAAGACCATAGTCGACCCGCCATCTGCGCTCCGTGAGAGCAAACAAAAGGATATTCGAGGCTAGGAGTCCACGGAGGAGTAGAAGCCCATTCCATAGATAATTCTGATCAGCGCGCGCAGCATACTCCTTCACGCTTTTGACCGTGTCTGGAAGTTGCATGGCATCCTTGTCTGATATAAAGCTCCGGATAGCATCGCGTAACTTTGGAGGAGTGTGGTGGAACTTGAAATTTGACACCCGTCCGGCCATAACGTCCTCCAAGATCATTGATATTAGTCGTCGACCGAAGTCTGAGACAGGGACAACGTGGAAGTATGGAAACGATCCAGGTGGACCTTCGCTGGACTCTGCAGAATTTGGATGATATCTTGAAAGAGTACGAACATGGTCCTTCAGAAGTCGGAGGATCTGCTGGGTGATTGTCCATCTATCGGGGTACCCGTCTATATGCTGCTTGAAGCCGATCGTATAGATGAGCTGGAATCTGGAGTGAAGAATTTCGTCGCTCTCGTCTAGGATATCCCGAGCATGCGAGTCGATAAATTTTTGAAGGCATGCCCATTCCAACGCGTCTTCACGGGCAACATCATCTACGCTCTTGTCATCGTGCAGAACTGGCGACATCATCGCCACGGTGCTGTCGGCTGGTGACTGGAGAGTAAGTCGAGTCAGTGATCAGTATTATATTGCTCTCCCTACGCACAAATCCAAGTGGAAGGCCTGTCGTGATGTGTTCGTAAACTACTTTCGGAGAGTTTGGAGATGGTTCGGCAGCTATGATGCTCGCGATTTGCTGCTCCACGCACTTGAGCTTGAGTGAAACGATATGCTCTGGCTGGACCAGCAATATTCCATGCTCAGCCATGCATCGAGACATGATCTTCTGGAGATCGTCAAATGTAGGAGAGATAATCTCCTCACGGTCATCGTACTCTGGAGTACGAGAAAATGGCAAGTGATATATGGGCCTGTTAACAAGCCAGCCAAGGCGAGCAACAAGTAATTCAAACATCTGAACGATCAATGCCTTCGGAACAACGACACGGACAAGTTGTTTGCCGTCAGCGAGAGCAGCAGCAACAATTGGGATGATGACGGATGATTTGCCTTCGCCAATGTTGACCTGCATCACGGTATTCTGTCCAGATCCAGGAGACATCATCTCCATTGCGGCCTCCGCCTGTGTGCGGCGAATGAGAAAGTTCCCCTGAATCTGGCACGGACAAGAGGTATATGAGACAAGTACTTCAAGCAGAACAGAAAAACCACACCTGAATTAACAGCCAATCCGAGTATTCTTCAGGGTCCCATCCATCGCACTGTTCGTTCGCTAGTTCCGCCGCAAATTCCTCCTCAAACCCATTGAAATGAAATCGGAGTAACCTTCTGGCGCGCTGAAGCTCCAAGAGGAGTAGAGCGAATGACACTAGACACTGCTTCCACCCTCTAGGTACGCCAACGGGTGCACCACTCGGGGTAGACGCGAGACATCGTAAGAGAACATCACCCGTGATCGCCGGCCAGTAACCAAATTCATCAAGCACTTGTTCGTGATCAGTCGTCGGGCCGAGGGTATTCTTCAGCCTGCACAGAGCATCCATGTAGCTGCTCTGACACCTCGCATAGTATTCCTGAAGTGCGCCTAAGCGATTCTTTGCAACCACTTTGTAAGTCGGTCGACATTCCCTGGGCGCGCTTGCACTCGATTCGATAGAAGCGAGGTATTCTTGTTGAAACGGGAAATTCACCCGAAGAGCGGAGAATAACTGGTCCAACCTTGCAGGATTGATATTTGATGTCTCGTCGCTGTTAGTCTCCCGCAGCAGAGTAGCCCTGCACGGGAGTTCTGGGGGTGGGCGATGTGAAAGCAGCTGTCCGAGCGAGATTTGTGATAACGAGTGACACTGACTGGGTATGGACCATACAGGTGAGGTTTGGCATGGAAGTGTGTGTAGTACACGCCCATCTTCAAAGACACCCGTAAGACGTTCCTTGAGAGTCCAATTTCGATAACAGCTAGAAAAGAGCTTTTGCAGGGCGACCGTTAAACCTGCATTGTCCCAGTATTTGGAATTCAGTGAGATCGTTGGAGGGGTACGACATGGCCATGCCTCGAGCAGTTCTTGAATAGCTGCCTCGATACACTTATCTTTTTCCGAGTGCCAGCACATGCAAAAGTTGTGAAAATAAGGTCGCAAGATCTGTTTGGTGGGATGGTATCCATCCAAAATCGTACAGTCATCATGGATCGGTAGGTTGCCTGAGTCGGAACATGATTGAACTGCCGGAGCAAGTGCGATGAGCATCGAAAGGAGAGCTGCCTGGCGTGATGGTGAATAGTATACCGCCGTTGCGAGTAAGAATAGCAGTGGAAAACGTCGATGTGTCCCTTCTTTCTTATCCAGTATTTCGCGCGCATTCGTGACAAGGAACTGCACGACCATATCAGGGTTCACCGCCGTTGGTCCTTCTGGCGGCGAACTACTTGAAACAAAATCTTGCACCAAACAACTTGAAGCAGAATCTGCATACATGCGGCTAACGCTGTCCAAAAGCTCTGCACAGCGTGATATACTATCCATTTCCAGTGAGTTGATGGACCAGCAGTGAGCAACCCATGCAGCAGTGCCAGCAATGTCCTCGAATTCTGGGTCCAACTCGGGAGGCCCATATTCGACGTCATTGCACTCTTCCGTAGAAGTTGGTATAGTGAGATTTGATGGAAATAGATGGATAGCTCGTTTCGAAGCACGTTGAGTCTCATGCGAACGAAGACGATCGATAAGTGCCCGAGTCTTCCAGTAATGACTATGCTGAATATCGTCATATGCAGCATTGATTTGAGGATACTTGGAATTCCAAAGATAGTCACTGCCGACCAACTCGGAGGCTTTGAGCCTCATAAGGGATCGACATCCCGCAGACTGGAGGAGGGAAAGACCTACTTGAACCCCTGTTCTGTATGTCAATGGATCGGGATGATAGCAAGTAGTGATGGCATGCAGACATGCAAGAAAACGCATGCTTTCCAAGCTGCCATTCCCTAGCAAGCAACCAAGTTCGGTATCCACGTCATAGGTGTAATATTTGGGACCACTGGGTTGAGGGTCACGAACAGAGGAACACCTGCCCTCAAGATCACGATGTTTTCTGTGAAGGTAACTTGGTATCAAGATGCATCTCTGGGTAAATACTATTGGCATGATGGTTTTTGGCCGAAGAACAAGGAAGGCTTGCAACCCAACCAATGCCCCGATGGTTTGGTTCTCGTCGTACACCATATCTTTGAAGTCTCGAGACTCGAGCTCCTCTCTTTCATTAAGAAAAAAGGACAAGCCATAGCCAAGCAAGGCAATGGACAACTGTTGCCCTGGAGCAGATTCAGGTGAGCTGATGGTAACCAAGAGACGTCTGCCAGTTTGCTCCCAGGGCTTGCCTGACTCGGACCACATTCCCTTGCCAAGATGTTTAATGTGGACTTGCTTCCAGAGGATTTTCATCAAGTCCTGGTTTCTGCCAACATCCAAGACACGTTGAAAACACTTGGAAATGGTTTCCGAGGTCGTACTTTGAATGTCTACCAGAGTCTCATAGCCTCTGTATGCATGATAATGCCCAGCTGTGCAATCAATCCTCCAATTCTCAGAAGATTGATCCCAAGGCTGTTCTGCTGGGCGTATCTCGATGGTTGATGTAGACGGACTCAACCAGTGAACATGGCCAAATACAAGGGCATCTGGTAGCTCACCATAGAATCGAGTTGAAGGAATCAGCTCTAGTATCTCATCTGGCTGATGACAGCATTGTGCTCGGATTACCAGACTGCTATCTCGCAGCAAAAATTGCATCTGCATATAGCTGAGCCATTTAATGATCACACCATACAGGGTCAGATGGTCACCTTGTATTTTGATATTGCAGTGAAGGTCATGAAATTCATTTTTGGTGGATCAGATGGTGCACCAGAGTACCCCTGCACAAAGCATTCATCAGAAGAAACAGTTGATATTAGGAACAATAACCACACACATTACCGAAAAGACTGAGATCATAATATGGTTCAAATAGATAGTTTTTCATCCATCGTGGAAAGTGACCGTATATCTGACCATCCACCCACAGAGCTGTACCAAGGAGATCGATACATACCATCTGCGTGAGGGCGTCCCTGACTGCTCTTGTTTCACATGTAAGCCAGCTGGATCTTGGATACTGTTCCCATCTGCGTGGACCTGGCTTATAGCTCACGAAAACCCGAGTGACCGCAAGATCAACACCATAGTCTGACGGATCAGAAAGGATTGTATCCGTCAAGGTCTCCACAAGAGCAAAGGGAAGACGAGCGCCACGTTCGAAAGGCAGACCACCTGAAGAGAGGAATGTCGTTAAATTTCGAAGTCCACCACCCCGAGAAGGTGGACGCACTATATTGTCCAAAAAATGTCCGCATGCAAGTGCATGTCACAAGAGCGTCGACATCTTCTACGGACCGAAAGTGTTTGTGGAGTGCACCACGATCGACATCAAATGTGCTTCGGCAAGTGGCTGTCATATCGCGCACGAGGTCAGCACGCTCTTGATCCGTAGGCGACATGGACATGTCATATGCTAGATCTTGCACCCATCCGAATGTCTTCCTGCGAATGTTCCGAAGTAGTACAGTGGCTCTCTCTGAGACGTCTTCGCTCGGGCTTGAGGAGAATATGCATACCGACAACAAAGAAATAGTGCTCATCAGCACCCCGTCTACTAAACGGGCTCCAGTATCCACGAACAAGCTCTCGAGCTCATCTAGAAGGGTATTGCAGAATGACGAGTCTTGAAGTTCTTGGTGCCAGACCCACGTCCCCGTATTTAGGTCGAGTGATCCGACTTGAGACGCTGCACAGGACAGGAGCAAGTGGACGTGGCTATGACGGAAGTTGAGTGTTTTACTACGCAACGCCTGGAGAATGTTGAGCCACTGGAGTGAACCGCCACTCCGCAAGTGTCCAAATGCGATAAGTTCGTCGAGGGTGAAATCCTCGGGGCATCTCGCTTGTGCCGCCAAGACGTCGTTGGAAGTGTGGGAAGTGAAATTCACGTATTCATCCCATGGACTTGGAAGGTCATATTTGAGGCGGCGAAGTCCCCTCGACGGCTGCCAGACAGAAAAGTCCTCCTGGCTATCATTAAAATGACGGCAAACATAACCGAGCATGGGTGAATTAGGC
Organism: Strobilomyces echinocephalus; assembly: GCA_038090115.1. Lineage (NCBI taxonomy): Eukaryota > Fungi > Basidiomycota > Agaricomycetes > Boletales > Boletaceae > Strobilomyces > Strobilomyces echinocephalus. The sequence goes on along the minus strand of JBBPMC010000052.1, from coordinate 41,245 downwards.
TGACCCTTCGGATGGAAGTTAGCAAGGCCGATCTGGACACGGAGGGGCGGACCGTCATATGTGGAGAGGAAAGGCTGTAATTCAAGGACACCCGCAAACAGCCCAAGGAGACTTGTAGGTTCCTTTCGTCCTTCAAGTAGACGGTTGGAATGGGTGTATATGTAAAGTCTGGCGACAGCAGAACGCCAGATACGAATGTACGCTGGGCATTGGAGTTCAAACACGACGACTTTTCTGTGCAACGGAAGAGCGGGCAATAGAGATTCAGCAACCATTTTCATCGTCTCTCGTTCAATGCGCACTTCAAGTTGCTGAAGGTCCGGGGATTGATCATAATAACGCACTGGAAAACTGTCATTGGTGAACTTATCAGACAGCACTGACCATCCTAGACGCGACTGGGAGTGACGCGCAGACAAGTACTGGTATGCACAGGAGAGGCGGTGGAGGCTCGTTTTCTTGCGTAAGCAAAGCCTTTCTAGATATGTGATTGGGATCTCAGGAGAGTAGTCGGCGAGCATGGGGATCTCTTTCACGATCAACTTGTCAAGGGCAATGAAAAGCTCGATCAAAGTCAGAAAGCTGATAGAGGTGGATTCTGGAGTGTGGCCCGCAGCCCTTGCTGCATATTGGTCCATCAAGATCTCGAGCCGTGCACATGCATCAGGCACGTTCGTGACATTGGCAAGCCAATCATCGAGTTGCTGCTCAACCAGATACTCGACATCATAGAGAGTAGTAGCTGGCTCAAGTGGAGACGCCTCCTCAAGAAAAGCCTCATTGAGTTCCTCCTTCACCGAGCTCTCAGTGTCAGAGGGAGTAGCAGCGGGGCCAAGCGGATATGCTTCCTCAAGAAAAGTTCCATCCAGAGATAGAAAATCCTCAATAGTACCACGACGAGGATCACGAGGATGGAAGGGAGAGGTGGGTGGTGGTTTAAGGCTAGGAGTCGCAAGGGCGTTGCAAATGTACTCGTGACTACGTTGGAGGATGAGCTTTGTATCTCTATCCAGCTCAGCAGGCGAAGGAGCACAGAAGCGGCAAGGAGGGATGCTCGGTTTCTTCCACCTGGCGTTGAGGATATCTCGAATACCAGTGCATGTCTTGAGGGCTGTTTCGGATAGCCAGTCAGTGGTGGGGGAACCAAGCTTGGTTAGACGTCGGAATATCTTAGATGACATGAGATGGAGTAGATCACTGGAAAGTGCAGTGTTGTTTCTGTTGCTTGCAAGGGAACACATGAAATAAAGGATAAATCGTTTATATGAGGCATGCCCAAGAGAAGACCGATGCAGAGATGTCTGGATTGCCACCCTGATGAGAAGCCAAAGAGACGAGCGACGCCAGTCGCCTTGCGTTATGTATTCCGGAGGCCACTGACCGACATTGTCGCGAACACGTTTAGTGATACCGATAACGTTGACAGCTCGGCCAACACCGCACAGGATACTGGTGAGTAATACAGTGATGTATTGTGGCTGAGGGAGAGAACGAGGGAAATCTGAGTCGACAGCGCTGGGGAGAGTGAGAAAACGGGCAAGCTCGGATCGAAAATCCTCGTCTTCAAATACCCCGTTCGGTGTCTCGACGGCAGTCCAGGGATACGAACACATCAGAGACCCTGGACTCGCTTCTACAGCATATCTGCTAGGGGACACTCCAAACGCTTCGCAAAGCGTACCGGTCTCCCGCTTGGTGAAGACAATCGCGGCGTTATGGGGGCGAACGAAAAATGTAATAATATCTAAAAAGATCATCAGCATCGATCTACAGAGCCGCCATGAGCTTACCTCCTATTTGTATTCCGCGCAACTGGGAGAGAACACAGTCCTTATCCAGGGGTTCAGACTGAGTAGAGGTCCGCAGATTGTCTAACATTGTCGTGATGCGACTCCATTGAGCCTCTTCAGACGTTCCGGAGAGATTTGGGGCATAGGCGTGGGCAGCGACACACACTGCGCGAGCTAGGGAATGGTCCTTCTCAAGGGTATAGTCTGCATCGGGAAGTTCGACGGGAAGAAATACATGGGTGATGGCATATTCGAATGAGTCGGGGGTATGGACGAATGGCGGTGAGGATGTCGTTTCGAGATGGGGGTCATCGGACATGGCAAGGACAAACTAGGCCAAAGTCATGCGAACTCTTTGAGACAAGCTTCCATCCCGACCCGGGCTTCCTTCCGAGTGCGGGTACATACTTCTTCACTGGAAAATGTCTTGGTGAGGCCTTCGTCCTCTTTGATGCCTTCGAAACACGTGACGGCGCCGACGCCGAAGAAAACTGCATCATCAGGCTTTGCAAGGTCCCTTGCGCCTTTTTACTCCAATCTCGCTCACCGGCACCTTCTCCGCCTCCAATCCCAACCGCCATCTTCTCCTCTCACCGCTTCATCCTCGTCTCCTGCTCCGCGTACTTCCGACAAGAGCCACCATCCCAGCTGGTTTATCCACCCCCGGTGACGGTCACCCTCTCATCGCCACCGTTTATGTACCCTTGCCTCTGGGTTACATGCCTCACGGGCTCTACCACGCTTCCTTGAGTCCAACGAGCACGAGGGTATCACCAACACCAAGTTGGGGGTCATTGCCGCCAATGTACTACGGGTCCTAGAGTTCGCCACGTCCTAAACAACTTTCTCGAGCGAGGGGCTCGATGCGCCATCGTAGGTGCCGTCAAGGGCATTGGCAAGTGCACTATGCCCTCCAATGTCCCTTTGTTGTTCGCCGCTCAACACGCGACCAAGAAGTTGGGTACCGCCATCGACGCATGGGCAGATGTGACGAGGGAGATGGTTCAGACGGCCCAAAATGGGATAGACGAACGTCTGGCGAGAGAGAGCGATCTCTGCTTTGAGCAGCCAGAATGGGCCGGGGTGTTGGAGGGGGATGAGGCCGGGTTTGAAGATGGAGAACAGGCGGGCTGGGTCATGGACTCCCTCAGAAGGGGCATAAGTGGACGCTATGCGCCCACCGTCTATCAGGTACGTCCCTCGATACTGCTGGACGTTGCCAAATTTGATCGGCGTTGGTCTCCTTACCAGACGCTCGTGTCCAGTGTATTGCTTAGCCTACACACCACAGGATCAGATGCGAGAATGCTCTCGCAGACACCCCCGTTCCGAACACAAGTAGAAGACGCCCGGGGATACGCCGGGAAGGTGGCTTCGATGCCCTTGAAGGATGGTCGTTCAATGAGATCTCGCAAGATGGGTCCGCATGCGTTTGTTTGCCTCCCCTTTTCACAATCGACTCATTTACCTTCCCGTATCGCGGCTTTCTAGAGATCGAAGCCCATCGAAGGTTTTCTGCTCTCTATCATACGCTCCGAAATGCTTATCTATCTCAACACTCTCCGACCATCCTTGATCCGTGGGGCCGGGGACACAGACTCGGATGCAATCTCGGTCCGCTCTCTGCGCACTTTGGTCATGTCGCGTGCCATTCCCAGTTCAAAATCCCTTGGCCAGGGTAGAGATGGTAACCTTGCCAGTTTAGAGTGCTCGATACGCAGCACGGCTGCTCCCGTGCCCTCTGGTTCTCCCAGGATGCACACTCACAGCAGAAGAATGAATCGTGCGAAGCAGGAGGCACGTGCTCGCGGCCATGTGGTCGGGCACCGAAAAATGCCGTCGACCACCACAACTTCTGGATGTTCTACGGGTAATCGTGAATCCCTCACAAGTGAAGAGGATGGCGATGGGAGAGAGACGAAAACCATGATGGTGTCTCAGCACCGACGCCCTTGGTCACCAACACTACTCCGAACGGGTGACCCACTCTGTCGAAAATCATCACTCTATGCGGTCCGTATCTGTCAAGCGTCCTTTGCATTCTGCCCATCCCCGACACCCCATCGTTCGTTCCACGCGTCACTTGTCTTATCCTTATTACGCCACCAACCAGCGCTCGTCCGAATTCCACGATATTCTCTGCGAAGCCAGATACCACCTTCTACACTGCACAATCGGAACTCGTCACTTCGGCGTCTGGAAGATCCACTCTTTCGACCACGAGCACGCGTTAGTCGGCACGATGGCTAAAAAAGGAAAAGGTTATCCATACACTGTAGCCGGACAAGGAGCAGTCCCAGCACGCGTCATGTCTGGCGTCTCCATCCCCTCTACGCAAACTCCTGCACGACAGGGATGGCGCTAACATTAACCCTGCGTCGGCGACCAATCAATCGCGGTCGGCGGGTCCCACGACCCCCGTCGCACAGAAAAGGTCAGGAACGCCGTCGAAAAGAACGGGAACCAGAAATCCTCTCCCGCGCCGTCGCCACGCACGTGTCGGTGGGCGATGACGACCAACTTGCACATCGCGTTCATGGCCCCGGAGCAGACGGACCTATCGTCACGCCTCCCGCTAAAGACGAGGCAACATCCAACGAGACGTTCGCCGGGCACGACAGCTTGGTTACCGCTTCCATGCTGACAAGGCGTCACCCGAGCAGACGCTCACTGGGTCAATTCTCGCCTCGTCCGTCCCGCCAGGCGCGATGCTCGATTTCGGGATCCTATGCATCGTCGCGTCCAAACGCAAACGCGTCCAGGCGTTTGCGCGCTACTTAAGCGAAATCTTTGGAGAGACTGGGTCCTGGGTGGGCGTCTCGGGGCGGACCTCTTATGCCCCTCCTCGCAACACATGTTTCTCTTGTTGACGACCGACACAACCAACATATGTTTTTCTCTGACGTGGATCTGGCATGATTCTGCTATATCAACCTCTAGTATTTCCCCTCCTTCCACGGTCTGAGGAATTAATCTAGTACGACAACCCAGAAATGCGTAATCTCCCTTTGGCCCATGTGTTATTTTCTTCGTCTCGTCGCTGTCACCTGTTTTCGCTGTTCTTTTTCGCGCCGGCGCATATCTTGATCTGTTTCGACCGGAGAATATCTCACCTGCGCCATGGAATCTCTGCCAAGCTCACGGAACTAAATATGCTCGTCAAATTCAATTTAGCGCTCTGGCCTCGTACTTACCACGGAGACGGACCGTCTCTGAATTGTAACACTGTCGAACGAGCATTAGGCTACTATGAATAGATAGCCAAGACTGACGGAATACATGTTCAGTGCCTGGATGGAGCAGGCAGCACTGGTTTCGATGACACAAAAGCTAATGGTGATTAGTACATCGCGGCTGCGGTCTCATATTCGATATCGAGAAACGTTTCCCGTCGCAAACGCCCTGGCGTGAGGCGCTGCCTCGCTCTCAATCATCTACCTGTGCCGGTAGGAATTACTTGAGCAGCGAACGCGTCCACCTGTCCTGTTCCTCATCCGCGACAGGGTCATATACAACCTTGAAATCGCCTCAATGCAAGTATTCAGAGAGGGGACACGCGGTGGGTGGAGGCGGCGGCGACGGCGCAGATAAGGGTGCGGACAATGATAGTCCGGTGACCGGCAGTGAGAGTTGACAATCGGGGAAAGCGAGAGGGGTCTGAGCTTGGTGGAGTGGTTGGGAAGACGGCAAGAGGAGCGTCGTGCGCAGATCCAGGTGGCGGATGTGAGGCTTGATGCGAACGTGGCCCATTGGGCATCCTCAATCGTCGGATTACAGATCTGTGTCTTGACTGCTGTTGGAACAGAGGACTCAGAAGGTGTGGACTCATGTTTACAAGCGAGCGTAGGCCGTTCAATCTCCGACGGGACTCCGGGATAGCGGGGTCTAGCACAGACCAACGCTCAGCGCTCAACGCCAACGACGGCAGCTCCAAGATACTTTCCAACGTGAGTACGCCTCGTCTCCATCCATCCAGGACTAGCTTTCCGTGTATCCGCGCGAAATTGGGAGCGAGAGCAACCGTTTCACGATGGATCGCGCGGCATCTACTTGGATGTGCCTCTTTTCCTGCTAACGTCGCTGCAGGTAGACGATGGGCCGGGTTATCAGGGCACAGAGGCGCTCGCACGCCATCGTACGTCGCTTCTCGTCGTGGATATCCCAATTACTTACCCTTGTGCCTCCAGTTCAAGGCGCACACTCACCACAACAAGGCCCCCGCGAAACTTCGCACCCTCGACTACGCCGAACGCAACGGGTACATTCGTGGCATAGTCAAAGAAATCATTCACGATCCTGGACGGTAAGCTTCATTTCACTTTCGGTGAACCCGTCGCTCACGTAGGCCTCGTCCAGCGGCGCGCCTCTCGCACGCGTCGTCTTCCGCGACCCTTATCGGTATAAACTTCGCAAGGAAACTTTCATCGCTACCGAGGGCCTTCACACTGGCGCATTCGTTTACTGTGGCAAAAAGGCCACCCTCACCGTTGGCAATGTGCTCCCCGTGGGTCAATGCCCCGAAGGCACCATCATCTGCAACATCGAGGAGAAGGTCGGCGACCGCGGTGCTCTCGCTCGCACATCTGGAAACTATGCGACCGTCATCGGTCACTCCCCCGAAGACCACAAGACCCGCATCCGTCTCCCTAGCGGTGCGAAGAAGACCGTCTCTGCGAACGCGCGCGCGACGGTCGGGATCGTCGCCGGTGGTGGTCGTATCGACAAGCCCTTGCTCAAGGCCGGTCGTGCGTACAGTCATCCACCGGCACTTGCGCCACGAAATTTGGGCCATGTCCCTATCCACAACAATAACATTTTCTTGGGATCAGTTTGGTGGGATGCTTTTGAATACGGCAAAGCATGTCATGTAAAATTTTCTATGTAAATAGTGATGTGGATGCCTCTGCGATCAGCCGTCCAAGAATTCAGCTCTTATCATACATCACCAGCACTTGAGCCACACCAAAACGGGCATATCGAGCAGCCAACTAAGGCCAAATACAACCGTATCAACAGCATCATTGTCAAGTATTCATATATATATTGTCGCTACTACCAGATGAGGACTGATGCCCTAATGGATGAGCGTCGCACCTTTTTAGCAAACCCTCTGGGTTCGACCCATGGTAACACCACTCTTTTTGCACCTCAATTGACTGTCCACAATGCTCACCAGTATTTGCTATCTACTTGTATATATTAGAGGTTTCTACTGCATTTTTTGACTACTGCCATCACACTAGTTAGATTTCTCCCAAAGACTCTACTACACCGCGGGAAAGGTGCGACTTCCATATTAGGCATATCTCTCGTCCTGATTAATGATCATGGACACTGTTAACCGGCATCATCCTGGCAAAACGAGGAGTCACCGATGCTCAAATTAAGTGTTGTGACAACCGAGCCAATAGTACAATGTACACATTTTCTCAGTTAGCAAAGTCATGAATGTCAGTATTTCACCGTGCAAACTGTAGAACTTCGAAAATTTAGGTACAAATCAACACCTGTCAGCTCAACAACGGTCTCAATCCAGGCCTATCTTACTGTCGGGCATAGTTAGGTATTATATTCAATTGTCCCAATAATTATTTTGTAGAGTACAGCCGGCATTCACGCATAATTGTGTCTGGCGCAAGTGCCGGTGGTGGCGCAAGTGCCGGTGGATGACTGTAGGAATAGTGAGCTGGAGTCGAAGTCGAACATCATGCAAAAGTACCAACCTCATTTGCGCCACTGGCTGCGTGGCAGCAAAACATCGTAGCGATTATTGACATTGCCAGTGTATTAGGAGAGAGTTGGAAACTTGTGGGAGGTGGTGAGAGAAGAATGGGATATTTGAACTCGTTCCCCAGCCCCAGCTCATTTATGCCATGTCGCAGCATCGCAGCACGTTTTTACCGTCGAGAGCCGCGGGCAGTGGCCCTATGATGGTGTAGTGCCAGGGGATGGACAACATGTCCTTCGCAAGTTGATGGGCCAGTCGGGGCTGCGAGAGTAGGCGGGACTCGGGCGGACATCATGATTCCGACGCACGGCGGCGGCCGTCGAGCCCTGGTCGATCATTGCAAATCTATCGGTCTTGGCCACAACACGTCCTTGTAAGCAAGATATACGACGTCGGGATGTCGTTCACCTGGGATCGGGGACGCACTATGTCGCCCCACACAACCGTAGAGCTGCTACGTACCTTTTCACTCCTCCCGCAGATGATAGTTTCAGTGGTGTTCACCATGGTATTTTCTGAGCAGGCTGAACGGGTAGGAAATGAAACAACGCACCCATCGTCGACGCCGTAGGGTGTGCCCCCGGACACTTTGATTCGTCACTACAGCAACCTGCGACGGACGCATTCGTAAATAGTACCGGCCCTTCGGGCAAAACCTGGACCCAGCGGTAACTCCCCCCGAAAAACCCGTCGCACCGTAGACGACTACAGTCATTCGGGGCAATACACGGCACGTGATTGCCCAGCGCCGTCAGGTGGCGGTGCTGGCAGCGTCTGCCACCTCGCGCTGGCGGCGAGCTGGCCTCCTCACGAGCGCCTCGCCCACTCCTCGTTTTCGCTCCCGCCCAAGGCAGCTTGCTCGCCCCTGCAGTGCCTCGGGCCGGAAAGCCCTTCAGGGCTTTCGCCCAAACTCTCTCTCGCTCCTTCAATGGACATACTACATGCTAGTAGCCTCTACAAGCATGTGGTATGTACATTGCTCGTTCGAGCCAGCTGGCGATGTACACGGATGGTTGAATTGGTTGAAACATATTCATTCAGAGTAAAGAGAAAAATACTACACACCACCCTGGAAGGGGTTACTAGCAGTAGTAGTTAGGTGTGCGTGTAACATAAGCACGACGGCGTTGCTCAGCGATAGTTCTCTGAACGAACATCTAATGTCGACTCGAGTGTTTAAGTCGACGTATTCAGACTCTCTGAAGAAACTTAAGTGGAAGGAAACGGGTAGATCATGCACACACCTGCCGTCCATCGAGAGATAAGCAAGACGATACATGTTGCTCATGAATGTCGTGATTTCTTCTTCTTCCTCCGCGAAAGAGAGGATGAAATTGGGTGGGAGCAAGTGTCGAAGCGCCTCTCAGCATACTATGAGCCGCGCAAACTGGCGAAAATACCCTGGACAGACCTCTTTCGACGCTAAGGGCCGCACGTCGTATAATACGAACAACGAAAAGCGGATGTTCCCTGCTTGCTGAACATGTTCGGCTGTACAAACAGACTCAGAGTTATGGATGGAGGCCGTCAGGAGTGCGTACTCAAGAGGAAGAAATTGGAAGTCGCCACTGCCAATCACAGATAAGATCATATTTGAACTGCTCGCTTGCGAAAACCGGAAACGAGGACGAGAAGTCCGATGCAAGTTGTGGCCGCAAAGACGGCGCATGAACGCGGAAAGAAAAACAGGATGCACATTCACCGGAACACACGTGACTCTGGTCCATCAACGCAGGATCGCCATGCACGAAATCGATGCAATGAGCTTTCAAGACAATACGACGTTCCGCCGATGTCAACGTCAACCGACGTAAAACATCGAAACAAGCATTGACGAAGACTGCGGGAGAATCAGAACGAACGCTACACCCCACCGTTCCCACCAAAGTATAATTCTTCAATCGAACGCCAGAACGGTTGATCGTTGTGGACGAGCGTCCAGGCCGAATCGCGCGCGTGTATTGTCCGCGGGCGATTCAAAGGACGAAAACGAGTGGAAAAATCCTTCACGCATTGCGGATTACAACGATGAGCTTCGCAAGTCTCCAACAGTTGAGGTCTAGAACACCGGGGAGGAACAAAACCATGTAATAGCGAAAGACACGACAATCATCACACCTGCCGGCCACTGGGGTCCATCTTCCAAATGATCAACAAACTCAACCGCGTCCAAAGCAAAAGAAAGTGTGCAAACGTTCGACGAACACAAATACATCGCAGATGTCGGAATCACGACCATGAACGTCCTGTGCGACTAAGCGCCGCACACAATCAACGAACGAACGGAACCCGGGAATTGCCGTCACAATTGAACCGACTCGATGCGGTCCGACTGGAGAACACAACTCCACGGATAACAAGTAACGCCCTCCCCGCGACAAACCTCCAATTGACGTCGAGTAAAACTTCGACCCGACGTCAACACTACGTAGCATAATCATATTTAATCAAAATCGTAAAACAGCACGAGAGGAAAGGTGCGAAAAAGAAGGAGACATCTGCAGACGACTTCGAGCTGGCGACCCACCGCGCCACAGACTGCGATCCTCGTAATCGGTTGCTTTATTAAGACGACCTCAGACGACCCCGACTGCGCCACTGCAACCTCTTCCCTCAAAAAGGGCACAAACCGAATCCGAACGACGACCTGAACAGCGAACGCCCAAAATAAGGAATGTAAAACCGCGTCATTCCCACGGAGTTTCTCTCCTGATAACCTGTCCCCTTAAAGAGGATATCCAGGGGAGAACCGTCTATCGACGGACTGGTATTGATGAGTCTCGCGTGAAACCTGGTAAAATTGGTCGTGGCGTAAAGGGGGTGAGCGGCTTCGTCCCGTGATCGTTATGTCTCTATTTGGACGTTGCGTCTCATGAGATAAACCCGCCCGAGATGCTAAGTAGCTAGCTAAGTCCTTGTAAGCCCTGGTCCTCTCGACGCCGCATCCTTGCCTCTCGTCGAGCATCATGAACCCCAACGACAGCAACACAGATGGAACAGCTGCTCGTTACACTTGTGCTGAACGCCTCAAAACAGTCTTGAAAGTCCTCCGGGATGGCCGCATCTCGGTACTCGACTTCATACTCGATGTCCTTCGATCGAACGACGCAGAATTCAAGACCTACCAATCACGCTTCTTCAAGAATCAATCCGGAAAGTTGGCAGAGCTTTTAGACTGCATCTTCGAGGACAAACGAGGACAACCAATCTTTCTTTCTTGGATGGAACCACGATTGATTGAACTCGTTTCGGACAAGGTTTTGAAGGAGATGGACGATATCAAGGTTGCGCTCGCATGGACGATCAAAAATACCACCCCAGAGAGCCTCTTGGCATGGGATGTCGACGCCGTCATTAGCCCTCTCGTCGACAGCACTGCCCCGATCCTTGGCCGCCTCCTGCGTGCTGCTGCAGAAACGAAACATGTGCGAGAGAATAACAGGATAAAATCGTGTACTACAGTACGCGTCGGACACTGTTTTTGTGTAGAAACTGAATAGATCGATTTCACCAAGGCTCGCAACATCATTGTGACTCAACTAGCCAAGGAACGATCGCAACATGCTCAATACTTTGCAATACCTTTCACACTTTTTCTGTGGACGAACGGAGCATCGCGGCAGACGATAGAGGCCCTCCACAAGTGTGGCCTTTGCATGTCGTTCACATCACTCACGATGTTACTACTGGATCAACTCGCACCCCGGAGCATCGAACGTGCTCGTTGTATCAGTCGTGGCTAACACACACTCTCTTGGGACAACATCAATATCAAAATGTCCACTGTCGTAGAGCAACGAGACTTTGCCCCAGCAAAAGTTCAGTCGGGCACTTTCGCGATCCTCTATGAAGTTCGCAACGCTGATCCCTGCGACATGAAACTATCTCCGATGCTGGAATGAGCCCGACGCGCATCTGACCTGACATACGCTGCTGATATACGACCGACAACCGAGCAGTGGGGTTCCTTTCGTCACCAGATTCAACTTCATGTCGTCGATATTCTACTCGCATGTCGCCCGTCCTTCAAGACATATGAGCGACCTGATGGCTCAATTCTCTGCCATCCTGAACGTCAAAAAATGCCAAGCGGTCATCCTACACAGCAGTTCCCCTTGCGTACCTCGACGACCGACAAAAGCTCGATTTCGGGCAATGTCGCAGTGGTCAATGATGTTTATACCAATCAACTCAAGATGCTACATGAAGAACTAGCCGATCAGGCAGTCCCGAGCCTGAATGACCAGTCAACGAATGCACGAATCCGAGGTGCCAAAGCCCTACAAACGAAGGATGTCAATCCATTCACCCCCCTTCAATTTCTTCATCTTGGGTTTGGTCTGTTTCACCTCACCATGAACCTGATCTGGGCGCTTCTTCACGTCCACCGTGGTTCTATCCAGAAGATCGGAAGCCTGTCGTACTTCTTTGCTGTCCTCGACCGGACTCGACTTGGATGTGAGCATCCTGACTACCATGCTTTGTTGTCTACGCTGCTCCAAATCCTTTGTGGAATCATTCTCAACGCATGGAAAGTTGAGTGTGGATATCCATCACTTGGTGCATTTGCGCTCTCAAATCCATCTGTGGAGGACTTGCTTCAAATTGCGAATGTGATCATTTCAAAACACACCAGCCCATCACCTGTGCGAACTAATAGTAAATCGAAAGGAAAGAAGAGTACTACTGCAACTTCAGACATGGATGACAACCAAGCACGCTACATCCTGTCTCTCTTGATGCGTGACCTTCTCTATGTTTTGGAGTTGACTGAGGCCATTCCAACAGGAGATTTTGGTCGCGTCGAGGACATCCTTGGCAGTCTTGCAACCATCTTCCGTGGTGCAGGTTCAAACAACTACTGGACGGAAATTCTGCATTGGATATACAACATAAAAAATGTATGGACTCCGAAGTTTGCGTAAGTCGAACAGACTTGATTTACAGACATGTCACTGTGACTACGTTCCCTAGTGATATTATGCGTGACGCCATGCTTGTCAACATGAGTGGTCTTGAAGGTCACTAGATGCCCATCGACTTGAACATTGAACATAATATCAAGTTTCTCAAGGTCAGGAGCACTTTACTGACAAAAATAACAGTGCATTTACTACTCATCATTAGCTCTTTTATACAGCAAAAGGTGTTCATGCTTTGTGGGACTGCCTTGGAGATATCTCAGCTTCTATCGATCTCCTCCAGAGCGTTCGGAAACAAGTCAGCCATGCTCTAAAAATCAATTACTGTGGCACAACCAACACAACACCTGATATCTCCACAGCTATCTGCAAAGTCACACGCGAGGTCGAAAAACTTCAACTCCACGAGTTTAAGCCTGATCGTGTGGAGAACAGTTTCATGGATCCTGTCATCGATACACTAGCACTTGGCGAGCGAAAACTCAAGTCTTCATCTCTCACAACATTCAGCCGAAAGATCCGAAGGATGATGGTAGGAAAGGGATTTATTGATGAAAAGGATGAGCTACCTCCAATAAATTTTGATCTCTCGAACGCCTCGGAGGATATCATTTAGCACTGGTTACATACTCATAGCAAAACTCTCGGGAGTTTGTACTGTCATAAACATAATTGTGCCTGTGCACTTTACCCTCTTCGTCGGACGTTCACAGGCGCTGGATGGCTGAGGTGGCTTGAAACTCCACCACTTTTGGAGCACTGCTGCCAATTTGACACACCCACTGTAGTCCTTTCGAATAATCTGCTTATCTGGTGTCCCAGTGTGGCTTGAACCCTCTTATATTTACGTCGTTCGCTCATCATTGCCGTAGCCATGTTTTTTTTCCATCATATTTTCGGACTCCATCGTTCTATCTGGCTTTAGTGTCAATCTGTCCAGGTTTTGGGCCTATGAACTCCACCGCATCCTTCTGGGTTCTGGTACCTCCAAATTGCCTCCATCACAAACTCTCAGGTCCTCCAATATTTGCTGTGTCCTTTCTGCGCGTCGCTGTGTTGAATATTTCAGCTACAATACAGACTAACATCGGTTCCAGTTCCCTTCCATCACCTCCAATTCTTTCAGTGCCTGTTGCCATGACTCATTGGGCAACGTCATTCCTTCATCGCCTCTGCTCTTCCATGGGTCCAAATTTCCCTGGGTGGAGTCACAGTGCCTTCATCTTTTGTCATGTCTTTTGTCTGGCAGGTAATCAACAATAGGGATTGTTCCTCGGGCACAAATTTCACCGAGCGCAAATTTTTTCAGGCATGAACTTCACCAGGCAGCATTGCCATTAGAGACCTGTACCTGCACTTTACCTGTCCTCATAGTGGGTACACATGGGTGTACCCACTGGGCATCAATGACAGCATTGACACCTCGTTGTGCCCAAAAAACAATGACAGCAACCCGACACTGTGTCCCACTGCAAATAGAGTTGGGTTGATGGAGCCTACCAACCCTCATCGATCATCCCCATCCTCCTCGCCATTGCACATTGCCCTCACCCTCACTCTTGTCTCGTGATGACAACAGTGATGCCACGCCCACCACTCCATCTCCCTGGTCTCATGATGACCGTCAGCATATGCCATGCCCTCGCCTTTGCCCTCATCTTGCGACAACAACCACAATGGCAACAGTGACGCCATGCCAAGACCCAGAAACAGACCCAGACCCCTCCTACCCTCCCTCACCCTCATCTCACGACAACAACGACCACGATATGCCCACGCCCATGCCAACACCCTCTCCCTCATGATGACAGCCGCAGCAATAACACACCCCTGTCTCACAACGACAGCCGTGACAACACAACGATGACAGTAATGCCTCACCTAGCCCTCGCCCTCATGCCTCACGATGGCAGCGACCACAACATGCCCACACCATCTCCCTCTCCCTCTCCCTTGTGACAATGCAATGATGGCGATGTGTCACCACAGCCCTCGTCTCGTGACGATGACACACACCCTCGCCATCTTCAATGTGGCGATAATGACACACCCTCGCCTCATCCTCCTCATCCTCTCACTCACTCCCTTATCTTTCCAGCATCGACGACAGCAGTGAAAGGACACAAGAACAATGGGTGTGGTGACTAGTACACAAAAGTATCGCCATGGAAATGAGAGAACTAACTTCATTGTATTGAGCAGAATTGTGATGTAGTCGCCAGGATTTGGTCATGACCCATGACCACCTACCATTGAGTGATGCCATCTGTTGACGACAGGTATGAAAACATCGTGAAGCACTCCCATGTCGATGCCTGTGCTGACCCCACTCCTCCACATGTCTGCCCTCACCAGTATTGCTGTCTCTCTTGCTCACAACGTTGTCCACTTAGTGGCATTGCTATCACCCCCAACCTCCTACTAGTATTTGACATGCTTAGGCTTTCTAAGCTTCACCCTTTCCACCACTTGCAATGTCTCGTTTGCATCTTAATTGAATTGGAGTGCCCACTTTCTTTGATCCCTGCATCAGCGCGACGTAGCGCAAGACTAGCCAAAAAGAACTCACATTATGTGAATTGTGATTGTGATCAACTGTAACCATCATGTCTACGTGTGCCTGTGACACAAGTGCTGACCTCGCATCTACGGAACGACACATAGCTACATAGTACTCATATCACATCTCGGGTATGAGTCTCATGCAGGTAATTCTTGTTTTACACCTGTTTGAGATATTTGTTCCATTTGATGTATTTGCAGGTATTGGCTCTCAAACACTAGTGCTCACCCATTGTCTTTGTCATGTTTTTGAGCGCAATCGCTCATTTGTCGCCCCAGCAGTCTTTGTTCAAGTGTGACTGGTCGTCCAGCGAAACAACTGTGTCTTTTGAGGGTCAGTGCATGCCTGTCGCCCTTGCTGAATCGTTTTGGGTGCAACTGTACACAGCTCATTTGCTGCCCCATTCATGTCTTGACAAGTCCTACCACTTGTTCATCGTTGCCATGGCCTCTTCTCGAGCCCAGGTGCATTCTGGTCGCCCCTTCCGTATTCTGTCGAGCCCAATCATCAACTCGACGTCCTTGCCATGTTGTCTCGTTTGCGACCACCTTTTTACAGGCGCTGAGCACTTGCCGGTCCTCATTTGCTGCTACAGCCAACCTTCTAGAACCCCACCGCTCGTCCGCTCCCATCCCCATTTTTCTTCGAGCTCCATTGCCTTTTTTTTTCCTTGGCAGCTTTGCTGGTCTCCTTTTTGTCCTCTTTTTGAGCCCAAGAGTCACTTTGTCACCCCCGTGTGCCTTGTCCAAGTGCCACTGTTTGTTCAGTGCCCCCGCCGCTTCATTTCAAGCTCCATTCCTCACTGGTCGTTCCCACTGCCTTTTGTTGAGCACCACGGCTCATTTGGCTCCCTCACAGGCACATATCCACTCCCACAGCTTATTGCACACCACAGTTGCCTCTTTTCAAACCTAAGAGCTTGCTGGTTGCCTTCACCACCACTTGTTGAGCCTCACCTCATTTAATGCTGCCACTTCCTTTTTTTCGAGCTAACCACTCATTTGACGCTACCACTAAGCCTAATTGCACCTGCTCCCTCTTGTGAAGGCCTGCTGCTTATTCGACACTGCCACTTTTTTTTGAGTCTGACTGCTTGTTTGACGCTACTGCCACTTTTTTTTATTTAGAGCCTGGCTGCTCATCTGTTGTGCCCTCATGTCAGTCATTTTAGGCGACCTGCTTGATGTCGTTTTTCTGCATGTATATACGTGAGGTAGTATAAAAGTATATCAAGGACAAAAAAGAAATCTGCGAAATTCCTGATGTTACAACAAGAGCCAATTGACTTTCCAGGCAACTTTAAAACGATTAAAATGATGGTGCTGCATTTTTGAACCCTAAGAGTCCATTATTCCACTTGGGGAAATCTGTACCCAGGGAAGTTTGTGCTGGCTACAACACAAAAGTGCTATGACAGGAATGGTGTGCCTTTCTTTCAATCTGGCATTCTCACAATACAGGTAAAGTGAGTCAGGCATGAAAGGATATGGTGGAGGCAGTGGGAGGAGCCAGAGCCAGACAGGGTGCAGTAGAACCAGAAAAGTCATGGTGGAGGTGATTGGCAGGTTCTAGAACCAAAAAGAACATGGCGGAGGTAATAAATGAGTTTCAGGGCTTAAAAAGTTGCAGTGGAGGTGGTTGACTGATGCTGGAACATGGTGAAGACAATGGTGGTTGCTGGGACGAGAAAATACATGACGAAGCGACAGATGGGTGCTGAAGCCAAATAGGATGCAGTGGAGGGAATGAGTGGGTTCTGGATCCAAGAAGGGACAGTGGAAATGACAAGTGGGCATTAGAGTCTGAAGGGACCTGGAGGGTGATGAAAAACACAGCCACAATGACAATGGGTCAACAATGTGACACAAGAAGGATAGGTGAGCATTGAGCGCTGGGCTTGAACCACTCAGGGACAGCAGATAGGTGATTGGCAGGCCTGGTGGGGGCCAAAAGCTGAGAGGTCACAGGAGGTCATATCAGGGCAATAGTAGCTGAGTGGCTCTGGAGGGTTTGTGAGAAATTAGGCATTGTCTTGTTACAGCAACAATTGCAACAGACCAACCCCAGCAAGCCCAAGATGATGAGAAGCAACAAGGTGGCATCTGCATGAATGACAAGTTTACTTGATCTGTGTGAGTTGATCTTGGCGCGCATGGTGCGCATTACATAAACTAATGCGCGCATGGTGTGCATTACATTATCTAGCATGCATCATATATAAATATCAATATGTACCTAACGACCTAACAATACCCTAATATGACATATATTGTTTTTGTTTGTTATTATTAGGGCCATCAACCTACACCCATATACATACATCCATATTATAGCAAAATATATAGGCCAAATATAGGCGCGCATGGCGCGCACTACGCGCATGCGCGCTTTTGGATAGATGGCCATGTATCATTGGTAAGATTATTAGGACACTGTCCTGATGTACCAGCACATTTGGAGGGGGGTAAACCAGGAACCATTAGGATAGGCCTGGGCGTCGC
Organism: Strobilomyces echinocephalus; assembly: GCA_038090115.1. NCBI lineage: Eukaryota > Fungi > Basidiomycota > Agaricomycetes > Boletales > Boletaceae > Strobilomyces > Strobilomyces echinocephalus. The sequence continues at coordinate 23,741 of JBBPMC010000052.1, read as the reverse complement.
AATTCCTAATCCCAGTTGGTTGGCTCTAGTCCTTGATTAGCGTTGGACTAGCCAAGGTCAAGATCTCCTCAGTTGAGGGTAGGCATTTTCCTTTTTTGGCTGATTGGTCGTCGCTTAGTCAGCAACCTCATCTACCAAAAGCGTAGTCAGTCTAGTCAAGGTCAACGTCTTGCTAGCAAGTGTACCCTAGTTGCTGTACTGACGGTAGTCCTCGTAGTGTCCTGATCGTAGTCAAGTGTAGTACTGGTAGTGTTCTGATCGTAGTCAAGTATAGTACTGGTAGTGTCCTGATGGTACTCGCTAGTCGCGGGAATGTGTCCTGATCGTAGTCAGAGGTAGTGCTGGTAGTGTCCTGATCGTAGTCACTAGTCGTGGGAATGTGTCCTGATCGTAGTCAAGCGTAGTGATAGTGTATCACTGGTAGTCCTTATCATAGTCAACTGTACTGATAGTTTTCTGATCCTAGTTGGTCGTGTCCTGATCCTAGTCAAGCGTAGTCCAAGGTCAGAATCTCAAAATTATCGCACTGTTCAGGGCAGGCTTCTTCCTTTTTGGGTCGCTGACACATCGCTTTGTCAGCAAAATGTCGCCCAAACATCGCAAAATAGCGGTGTACTGATGTTCTGATACCGTCCTGATACTGTCCTGATGCCCTGATGGTAGTCCCATTACCCTTTTCCTACACAAGGACAGCGTCTGGGTGTACCAGATCGTTTAGGGGGGGGTAAACCCTGAACCATTAGGATATCTACATCTACTTTACTATGCATCTACATCTAGGCATATATGTGACCCACAATCAAGTGTTACTGAAGAAGGTGTCCGAAAACGGATGTTGATATGAAGTCTACATATGCATACATGTGACTGAAACTTCAATATCTGATTCAGAATCTCTCGAAGTATAGAGTGGTATTCAGATATTTGATAACTTATTTGCATCTCATGCCATATGGTATATGAACGTCAGCGAAATGTTGGTGTAGAATGTGGTTGTCTATGATGAGACCATGTCAACAATATTCGATGTTATCGTTTCAATTCATGCAATGGTCCAGCTACAAATTGGGCTGGATGCATTGTGCACACGTTGTTCAGCAGAGTCGGATGGTACAGTATCATGCGATTGATAAACCACCTCACATTCTGCCTATTGTTCTGACCTGCCACACGCATGTGGTAGCAAATAACCACTCAAACCAACCTCGCATGAAGAAGTTTCCACCATTGTAGTGCAACTTCGTGAATATCTATGTGTCATTATTGTCATAATACAACTCCTGTCACGTATCTGTGTGTCGTTCGATTCCACTTAACGAGACTGCAGTGCAGATTCACCGTCCACTAATTCGATCATATCAAATGGTTATACATGTGTCTCACAGTTCAGATCTTAAACCACACATATAAGTTCTATCGACGCATATCCGCATGTTTCGGATATGCGTATAGTATCCATTCAAATATATTGTTTTGTGACACAGTTTGTTTTAAAAAAGAACATACTTATATCTAATGTGTTGTCATTGTATCAGTGCGCATGTCCGCTCATGGCGGATATGCGCAAGTATATCATTGGTGTTTGTTCGTACAGGAACGACATATGTCCGGATGTATGAGAAGAAGACCACTTCCATTCCATTCTTCCATGATTGCGAGTAAAATCATTGGCACACCTACATCTATATTTGTCTAGCATCGTTGAATTACACTTCTATTCCAATGTGTATGTTGTGATACATTTACTTCCAGATATATATTTATAGCGCTCGGAACATTTTTGGTCTGCAGCATCATTTTCAGGGAAATGCTATCACGTTTGATTGTGATATAGAGGGAGTTGTATCTATGACTGGTGCACAGTATATTGAATCCTACGATATTCAGCAATCCAGAGGCTGAAAAATCAGGCTCACTATCTGTGAGTGCACCAACTATTATTCCAGAGGCTGGAGAGTGACTAAACATCCACACTGTTGCAATGGCTATGATCCAATAGCAGCATCATAACAGCATAGCAGTTAATCCTGATCAACTTAACTTATCCTCACCCAAGGATGGGACAGACGTAAATTCGGGATCTATGTGACTACACGCCCGATGCACATACTTGGTGCAGGCAAGTCATGCTCATGCGAGCCGTACCCCTGTCATACAATGGGTAGGTAGGTTCTTGCTATGGCTTCAACCCTCTGGCTGTATAGCTAGGCATTCAGGATTCGCTGCTCTTTAAATATCGATGGGACACTTGGTTGAACACCAGATAAGGGTCTCTGTTCTGGATCATTGTGTAATGTCGTGATGCCACTGATTGATGCTATACTGCAACCTCAGTAGCACAGACAGGTTTCCACTCTGGGCGCGTTGCATCTGTCAGCATTTCAGATCACTTCCGGAAAGTTTTCTCCAAGGTGCATGCTCGTTGGTTGGGTCACATTGCTGAATGTTTTGATAGGTCTGCCATAAGCAATGTATACACTTATTGCATGAACATTGTTTGTTGGAAGTAACTTCCTGGGAATGATGAGCTGTTCAGTAAAACAGGGTCCAGCTTGAGGTGACAGGCTTCAAGCCCTGTCTCCTAGGCAAATTCGCTCTTGCAATAGCCATTTCTGAAATCAACACTGCACACAAAGTTTTCCTCCTAGCAGTGTCACTCATGGATCTGATGAAAATTATCAATGTTGAGCAGCAAGTAACTGTGGACCACTATGGAGGCAAGACATGTGGTTGCATTGGCAGTGTGCAGCTAGAAGCATGAGTAAGTATGAATTAGAGTTTGAAATATAGAATATACAGGACCATATGCTCTGGGTGCAGGATTTATAGGTATTGTGTAGCATTACAAGGGATGAGACATTTCAAGTGGTTGGAGAAATGATACAGTTGTAGATACATAGAATCAAAGTCACAGCAATTCAGATTGAAAGAGATATACAAACAGAGATAGCCATATGCAGTGTGAACAAAATCTCAATGTCAGTAAGCTAACTTCAAGATGGTGTTCTAAAATCCACAGGTGATGATGCATAAAGGGTTCAAAGATGGTTTGGGGGGAGTGCAAGTTGTTTAAATTTGACACCCTCTGAGACTGCACACCATATATATCATCATTTCTGATCTGCCTCACATTATCTCATACAGATATCATCATTCCTGATTTGTTCTATACTTCTTTTCAATTATTGATCTCCATGAGACACCCTGGTTACCATCTTCCCACCTAGTCTCCTTCTTGATAGATGAATACTCTCTATTACAATTATAATCCTTATCAGATCCTATCTCAAGGATTTACAAACTCATCTCTCTTTTCCCTCTTATCTAATCTTCTCAGTCTTATCTTAGCACAGGATCAATGGCCACAACCTTGCCCTCTGATCTCCACACCATTGTCACTTGCTTCACCCTTTATTTCATCTTGTGCATGCTGCAACCCTTGACACAGCCCAAAACCTATGCATGCTTCTTTTCTTTTTCATTTCATCATGTTTCATCTCTACATTTCATGAACACTTCTCATGCTTCTCTTTCATTTCACCCCTCTTCCATCTCACATATTTCATCTCCATTTCATTACCATGTTTTATAATTGATATGTGTTTCAGCCACACCCCTGCACCCTAGGGCAAAGGACTTGGACTCTTATAGATGAAACACCTCATGTAAATCTATGTAGTCCTTGAATATATAAGCCCAGTGAACATTGACCCCATTCTAGTTCACTTGAGTATCCTCCTTTTTAAGGTTCTAGCCTAGATCCCTACCACAAGCAAATTCACCAGGAGCTGTAGGGCTCTGTAGGACTCTGCAAAGCATGTTACAGTTGTCACAGTGTTACATAAAGGTCCCTATCTATGCAAAGTTGTAGAGTTGTGCACAGTGTAGTATATATTTAGTAATGCTGTGCAGTGTGCATAGTCTGATGTGCCGTGCCTGACAATAATGACCATGATGGTAGGGGTATAGTAGATTGTTGATAAGATAATCAGCTAGATAAATATCAATGTAATTAATCTGTTGATATTCTTCTTTGGGCATGTCGCAAATGATGGTGCAGGCACGATAACAGCTTAAACACATCATATGCAGCCATTGCTACACAACTCTTCTGATAATGTCTAGATTATGTTCAATCATTATTTACACATGTATAGACAGTTCTGCAACCTCTGATCCTGTATATTTACTGTTGTTGTTGTACATGAGCTGACACAAATATTGTATTGCAAATGGTGGTGGATGACTGTATATAAACAATGTGGCAACAAAAAACATGCTCCTGCCTGCCCTTGTCTAATGGCTGCTCAACCCTTTGACACTAGCCATGTCCTTGCAAGCATTGCCACTGTGCTAGCCATTGTCACTTTGTAGCACTCAGGATCACTCTATAGTGATATCCATACGATTGGCCACACTCTAGGCCCTTCTCTGACAACACCCAGTCCAACCCCAACCACCTGACGATGTCTTGGGCCAAAAGACCGATGGCCCAGACTGCTTTCAGTCCTATTGCAAGTGGACCGACGTTCTTGGCTCCAAGTCTGCACGACCGACACTTTTTCCCACAGTCCGGACCATACATCGGCCCATTCTACAATCCTTGGACCACTTCCTTTCACTTCGGACCACCCTATTTAGGTTCCCCCTATCTCTGACAGCATGTAGTACCTTAGCTACACTGTTTCGGGCCTATTTAAGGACTCTACATGTATTTACACATGTATCTACTCTTACCCACCACTTTGCTGTGCTTCTACCACCTGTCAGACCACCTGAAAACCCTTCTCAATGACCAAGAACCTTCATACACACCTCCTCAACCTTCCCCCAGCCTCTCCTTGACCTCTCCTACTGAGTCCACACTTCGGACTTTCGGACTCCGCTTTTCTGCACCTTCGGACCATGTATCGGTCCACCCCCAAGGGCCTAGGACGACAGCAGACGCTTTTGGACCCCCTTTGGGTCGAGCCTATCACACCCAAGACCCCTACACTTGGTCCCCTGTGTGTCACCACAGAGAGGACCGACGTTTTACAACACTACTCACCAAACTGTCCAAGGTGAGTCGCAAACACTTTTCCTTAATCCTGATGTGCATCTTTTTCCCAGATGAACGCTATACCAACATACAGTCCCAGCAATTTGATCAGCAGCTGGTGGGCCATGTAAAAGTTTGAGATAAGCAGGCTGGATGTTCTGCAAAAGGGGTATGAAAAGGTCAGTTGCTACCCTCTTTGGCACAGTCAAAAGACAATCAAAGTTGCCATTGCTCACCACACCATCGCAATACCAAGGGACACCCCAGTGAGTACCCCTCCTCTCTACCCTCCTTTTGTCCTCACATTCCCACAGCACAAGGCTACCTGGTATCCTTTGCTCGATCTCGCCTCTTGTCCCCTCTGTCCACTGTTCAAGCCCATTGGGCCTGTTTCTCACCCCACCAGGCCCTTTTGAGTCTGACCACTCACCTCACGTTCCCACAACACCGTTCTGAGTGTGGCCACCACCTCACCATGCTTTTCCAAGCCCAACAGCTTGTTCCATACCCAATCTGCCCTATATCAAGCCTGGTCACTTGATGACCACCCCTACTGCATTCCCTCGAGCCCAACAGCTCATTTCGTTCCCCTGCTGTGTTTCCTCGAGCCCTGCAGCTCATTCTGCACCCCATTCATCCTATTTCAAGCCCGGTCACTCAATGACCACCCTCACCTATGTCTCCTCGAGCCCAATGGCTTGTTTTGTACCCCCTCTGCTCCCCTTCGAGCCCAATTGCTCAACGGCTGCCCATGCCATGTTTTCTTGGGCCACATGGCTCATTTTGAACACCATCAGCCCCTCCTTTGAGTCTGGTCACTCAACAACCACTCTCACCATGTTCCCTCCAGCCAAACAGCCTGTTCCGTGCCCTCTCTGTCCCCTTTGAGCCTGATCACTCAACGACCACCTCCACCATGTTTCCTCGAGCTCCACAGCCCATTTCGCACCCCATCTGCTCTATTTTGAGCCTCGACGCTCAACAACCACCCCCACCACATTCCCTCCAGCCCAAGGGCTCGTTTCCCCCCCCTCTGCTCCCTTTCAAGCCCGATCTCTCGATGACCACCCCACCACGTTCCTTTGAGCCCAATGGCTCATTTTGCGCCCCCTCTGCTCCCCTTTGACCTCAATCACTTGACGACTGCCCCTGCCGTGCTTCCTCAAGCCCAACGGCTCATTTCATGCCCCCTTTGCTTTCCTTCGAGCCTGATTGCTCAACAGCCACCCCTGCCATGTTCCCTTGAGCCGAATGGCTTGTTTCACACCCCCTTGGCCCTTTTTCAACCCTTATCACTCGACGGCCACCCTCAGCATGTTTTGGTGGGCCCTGTTGAACGTACTATAGTCTACCCTAAAGTAGTTACCTAATCAGTTCACATATGTCATGTATATAAGTCTCATCTGAGTCTGAAATAAAGAAGACAGTTCTCTACCTCTTACCACTATGTGCACGCAAGTACACCAACCAGTGTAAGTACTCTAGGTTCATCCTAGCCCTCGGAGGTATAGGCATATGCCAGTACCTTTAACAGGTTATGAGCCCTGATGGGCATTGCTGTAGCGAATACGCACGCAATGAACCAGAGGAAGCACACCTGCTCAGCACTGTCGCAACTATGCATGCACTCGAACACTGGCCATCCTGTGTGATCATACGCCGGACATAAGGCCACCGTCTCCACACTGTGACTAGACAATGTCTAGCTCAATAGCTCTTGGATGGTGTAAGGACGTGAGATGTCAGTGTAACATGCCGGCAGTTTACGATCCGATGTGTTCAGTGTTTCAGTGGTATAACCACTCCTTTTCTCCTTCACTGGATTGAATCAGATGCTGACTACTTGTTTCGTAGATCTATCTATCTCACTATGTCTGGAAACACCCTCAACAAGTCCGTCTGTTAAGACCGGGTCAACTCCGGTAACTCCGGGGAGATTCCGGTGTTACGGCGAACGGGTGGGACTTGGCTTCAGCGACTCGAGCGGAGCGCTGCGCCCTTGTCAGAGTCCTGGTCCTGGATTTGCGGAAAGCGGAACTTGGCGGAGTGAGACTTAACGTCGGCTGGCGACGAAGTCGAGCGGAGTGTTCAGAGGAGAGTCTTGGAGACTCAAGCGGAAGTCAGAGGAGTCGAGTCTAAGATGATATTCGAACTGGAGAAGTACAGCGAGTATCGTAGGGTTTATATACGAGAAGGCGGAGCGCATTAGTAAGGCGCTGTACTGCGGAACATGAGTAAGACGGAATGAAGAGGAAGCGGAAGCCGGAGCTGTGCATCCTAAGCGAAACACAGGTTCGGGTTATCTACGAAGCGAGACTAGTACTAAAAGAAATACAAGGGTTAACACATGTGGAAGGGGAGAAGGTATCTACAGCGGGAAGGAACTCCGGGGGTGCGGCGTGGTCTCTAGCGTGAGAACAAAGCGGAGTTCGTGAGTTCGTGGTGCGGAGTGATGTCCGCAGAAGCGGAGTTTGACTTGCGTGGAACGGGATATGACACCGTCCCTACCTTCAATGGCACTCACTACAAGGAGTGGACCGACAAGATGCAGGCCTACACCAGCTACTCAGGGATTTGGGGTCTAACGATGACCAAGGAGCACCCCATGGGTGAATGACACTTTGCCATCCAGGAAGAGAAGGACAAAAGAGGATGAGTCACTAAGGAGTACATCCCCAGATACTACAGGGAACTTACTGAGAAGCAGGAGGAGAAAGCAGATAAGTGGGATGAAGTGAATGAATGGGCTCTTGGAGCCATGATACTCACCATTACCCCCTCCATTGTCAACGCCATCTTGGCTGATGATAGGAAGACGGCTAAAGCTCTCTGGGACTACCTGGAGAAGAAGTATAACAAAGGCTCCATCGCTCTCACCTTTGCCATGTTCAAGAAAGTCTTGGACATTCACTTCCCTGCCAAAGCATCTCCTGTCGGCACGTTCGGTACCCTCAACTCACTCTTCGCCTCCCTCACCAACCACGATTTCCCCATGCCTGTCAGCTACCAGGTCATGATCACACTCACCAAATTCCCTGCCTATGCCAATTTCGTCGTATCGTAGGTCAACTCCGCCAAAGCCAAGAAGACGATTGATGGATCCATCATTTGTTCCATGTTGCAGCTTGAGGAGCTGGTGCTCACTGCCCACCAGCAAGGATCCCTCACTTCTGATGGCCAAACCTCTGGGCAGCAACAGCAAGCCCATCCCAACCAGCAAGCTGGTCAGAAGCACAAGGCGGATGACCCGCAGTTCAAGCAGCAGCAACAATCTGCAGCTTCAGGATCTGGATCTGGCGAGAGCCAGAAGAAAGGGAAAGGTCACCGCGGCAAGTGGTCCAAGGGCAAAGAATCCACCCATACCGCTAACGCCGAAGAGTCTGCCTCATTCATGTTCTCTACTGACTTCCCTGGTGGCCTTGACCGCCTTCATCAAGGTCCTCTCCGTTCTCGCTCCCATCCTTTGCCACTCCCCACTCGCCGTCCTTCTCCACTGTTGTGGACCCGTGCAAAGAAGCACACACACTTGGTGTGACCCACTATGGGCTGCCCACATTTCCTCACACACAGTGATCCATTTCACTTGCACAATGACTCGGGGTTACCCTGACCATCGAAACAGTCAAGACATTGGACAAAGTTGCCAACGCTGACCTCGATTGGTCAGACGGTATCCTGTCCAGCTCCAAGCATCACAAGATGACACCTAAGAACATCACCCAGCTCACATTAGTCTTTGAACTGACCGACAAGGAGGTAGACATCTGTGGTTCCCAAGTGGACCCCCAAGAGTTCCTCAAAGCATACTACGACAGGGACATGGACGTTGATGGTGCCACTGCCTCTTCTTTCTGGTCAGTTCCATCTGCCTTCTCCTGCCACTCAGGGTCTGCTGAGCGATATTCGCTGCCGACTTCATTGCATACTTCATGTACTGCACCTGATGTAGTATAGCATGGACTATAAATCTACTACCGCACCTTCCTTCGTCCTGTGTGATAAGTGTGCAAACAGTAGTGCCAACAGTAGTGCCAAAGGCAAGGAAAAAGCCCATGAACATGGCGACCGCCCACCTCCTGATATGTGGTTACTCAATTCAGGTGCAAGTGCCCATTTCACAAACACTATGTCCAACTTTATGGAATACATGCCGTTCACTATGGCACAATACACCCAAACCACCAATGGCAATGCACCAGTTCTTGGAAAAGGCATGGTGATCATAGAATTCAATGGGTGACCTGTGTGACTCTCGCCGGTCATATACATGCCCCAATGCAACATTAAGCTAATCTCCATGGGCACTCTTCTGAAAGATTCGTGTCTCACAATCTCGAAGTTGACTTCCCAGGAGATTGAATTCTACAATTCATGTGATAAGCGGGTTGTTATTTCCTTCCACGCACATGGACTGAGTACTATGTACTGGGTGCGAGCACCCTCCGTCCGCCCATATGCCAAAACGGTGACTATGGCCTCTGTGGATTATGAAACCCTTCGCGCGACGTTCTCAAGCACGTCAAGAAGCACTATGCTGAGAGTCTGGATGTGGACATCTTGTCCTGTCCCCTGATCTGTCCAGGATGTGAATTAGGCAAACAGCCGAACTGCTCCTTCCCTTACTCTGAGAAGCATGCAAGCGCTCCATTCGAGTTGGTCCATTTGGACCTTAAATCCTTCAAGGCTGAATCATACCATAAGTTCAAGTACACTGTCATCTTTTACAACAATTACACCTCAAATGCATGGGTGCATTTAATAAAAAACAAGTCGCAGACACTTTCATGTGTCAAGCACTTCTTCTCTTATGTCTGCATGCAATTCAGCTGTGCGATTAAGAGATGGTGCTCTGATGCAGGGGGAGAATATACCTCCATAGCATTCAAGTAGTTCCTAGCTGAACAAGGCACTGTGGTCCTCCAATCCGCTCCCTATGCTCATTAGCAAAATGGACACATGGAACGCCTCATCCACACCCTCATGGATAAGGCACAGGCAATGCAATTACACACTTGCCTTCCACCTTCTTATTGGGAATTTGCATTGAGTCACGCAACCCATGTTTATAACTGGACACCGTCCACTCAACTCAATTGACTTACCCCTTATGAGAAAATCTCAAGGGAAAAGCCCTCCATCGCTCATCTCTGTGTGTTCAGATGTGGTGCCTATGCATACCTTTCCAATGAAACGAGAAATGGTAAACTGCAACCAAAATCACAGCTCATGGTCCTACTTGGGCATAGCGCTGGGTTCCACCAGCAACTGGTTGTTCATGTGGCCTAATGGCTTGCTACACACCAGTGCCCATACCATTTTCGACGAAAATCTCTTTCTGAGATGCTCTGGTGCATGGCCTCATCAGCCAGTCAGTCACCCACCTAAGGAGTGACACCATCATGAGAAGGGCCCTGCAGCAGGCAAATCTTCCAATGGTAGCTCTGACGAGTCTAATGTGCCTCGCGCTCCTCACCAATGTGAAGCCAGATGATTTCTGTCTCTGCCTCCGTCACCTGCTCTGGAAACCTCATTAGAAGAATCTGTTGAAGAAGGATCAGGGGAATACCAAACTGATGTGGACGAATTGGAGGAAGCAGATGCATCCTCTGATGCCCCGGACTCACCCCTCACCCCGGTACCTGAAATGCCTCCTCGCTGCCATTCACCACTGAAGAGTCCCCCGGCTTTACCATGCAGATCTGAAAGGGTCCGCTGCCCACATCATTGCCCTGACAATGCTCTAGGAGAACAGTGGAATCCAGTCTGTCAATTAGAGGATCTCAAGTGAGAATTGACCTGGTGCCGCCTTACAGAAGGCCCCAGTGGGTCCTCACCCACACCTCCTGGCGCCATGCCTCCATCCCCCTCTCCTTCAGAAGAGGATGTTGAATGCATGGTGCAGGAAGGGGAGGATGCTCCTCAATTTTCAGCTAAAATGTGCACTCCCTGTCGATTTACATCATGCCGGTGTAAACTACTGTAAGTGGTCTTTCAAAGACATACAGAACATTCTAGAAGCAGAACAGAAGACATGGCTTGAAGCCTGCCATAAAGAATTTCAAATACTGAAAGACCACAAGGTCTAAGAGATCGTTGATCACCCTCATGATTGAAAGGTCATTAAAATCCGATGGGTATTTGATATCAAGTCTGATGGCTGAAAACAAGCTCGCCTCATTGCCAAAGGCTTCTCCCAGGTTGAAGGGCTTGATTTCGAGCAGATCTTCTCCCCAGTTGTATGTTTCAAGATGGTGCACTGCATGCTTACACTCTCAGCCCTGGAGAACTGGTATCTCACCGGCCTCGACATCTGCTTAGCATACCTATATGGTAAACTGGAAGAGGAACTCTACATGGAGTTTCCTGAAGGGTTCATGCCACCTGAATTAAAAGGCAAAGTCCTCCGACTCCTCTGTGCCATTTATGGCTTAAAACAAGCGGGACTTGCATGGTGGTGTGCACTTGACAAATCCATGTAGGAGTTAGGATTTGAATGCCTGAAGACTGATTCCAGGCTGTTCATATATCACAAAGGCAAAGAAATTGTCCTAGCGATTGTCTACGTAGATGACGCCCTCTTCTGCGGACCAAACAAGGCCTTTGTAGACAAGGTCAAGGCTGCATTCATGAAAAAATGGGAATGTCGAGATCTCAGTGAACCATCTGAGTTTCTGAGAATGTGCATACGTTGAGACCACAAAACAATCCGCATTGACCAAGTGGATTACCTTGACAAGGTCATAGAGCGCTGTGGGATGACAAATGCTAAATTGGCACCCACACCCCTACCTCAGGGTTATTACCCAAAGAAGAACAAAGCTGTGGTCAACCTGGAATTACAGACATGTTTCCAGACTGTTATAGGCTTGTTAATGTACCTCATGATTGGTACATGGCTGGACATTGTTACGCTGGGGCATAATTTCTAGTAATCTTCAGCACTTCGTCAAGAGTGAAGTGTCGTCTCTTAGAGAGGTTCTCACGTAACCGTACGTGGTCTAGAAACTAGGCTTGTTATTGTGTAGAACTAGTTAGGGAATTCTAGTACAGATCACCGACTTTATATAAGTACACTGATGGGGGGGTGGGAACTACGTAGGGCCAAAAGAAGAGATACCCTAGAGGAGAACGGGTGTCCGTTATGGAACAGGGGACGGGGGACCGAGAACGGAGACGGATGGGATAGGAATGGTGACGGAGCCCCGTATACAAAAGGGGAAGTGGGATCCATTTAGTAATACATCAAGAAGACAAAGATTGATGGAAGACAAAGATGGAAAGCATACGTTGTCATTGCCTTGGTCAGATCTGTGAGGGCGCTGCTACGGATCTGGGAAGCGGTTCTCTTCCCACGGGCTGTCCCTTGGTGAATAGAATCCCCAGAGGAAGCGGGCATACTCTTGACGGAAGAATTCCTGCTCCTCTTCTGTGATTGTAACATTATCCTCCTCGTAGCATTGAGCCGCTGACTCAACGGAAGCCGCCAATTTGGGGTTATCAAGCCAAGGCCAAGGGAGTAGACCGTGGAGGTCCAGCGGGGGCGGAGTGGCAGTTGGATTGTATGTGCCCTGGGGCTCACGTGGAACGGAGTGGACACCGGTACTCTGGGCAATGGATGCGAAGGTGACCACGGGCTCGGCAGGTGAAACAGCATCGGGGGTTGGAAGGTTGGGAATGGCTCGGCACAATTGGTCCGGTGTTTCGGCGGAGGAGATGGTTACGAGTGGGGGAGGGGTTCGTTCGCGCACGAGGACGTGTTGAGTCGCTGGAAACCGTTGTCGCGGGTCTGTGCTCTTCGTCCAGAGTTGCGTTTCCCAGTGAGGAGACGAGAGAAAGGAAGGTGTGGAGCCTTTCGAGGTTCGTGGTGGTGGGACGGGAAGAGGGGGAGGAGTAGAGGGACGATCTGGTTGTGCCTTCACTTTCTTCTTGGGTCGCCACTTCAACTCCGGTGCCAGTTGCCGGATAAGGCGGAGGAGGGACGGGGTCTCGGGTGGAGGTTTCCGCCGCTTCGGTGGGAATGGATGAGGGGTTCCTGATCTCGTTGGTGGATGTGGGATGGAAATATCTGGTCCAGATTCCCATGGGGATCTCCTCAATAAGCGGGCGAAGAATGGGGTTGAGGACTGTGAGGGGGAGGAGGGAGATGTAGTCGTTGAAGTGGAGGGCATGGAAGCAGTCCAGAAGGTATCCTCGGAGTTCGATGCTGATGTTGGAAAGGTGGGTCCTACTGGCTTCCACATTGGTCGGGAGTCGGTCGATGTGGAGGCGAGAGGTCACGAGGGAGTGATAGGCGTGGACGAGTATGGGGAATACCGAATGGTTGACGAAGTCGTCAATTTGCTCAAGCGCGAAAAGGGTGGAGGGGGAGTCAAGGACCTGGGCATACAACAACCGTATAGTAACGTGGGGAAGAGAAACAAGTGGGAGGTGGCGAAGAGTTCTAGGGGCAGTTTCTAGGGAAATGGACATTTCTATGGACTTTGTCGTCTCGCTGGGAGGGAGGGTTTATAGGGGGTTGGTTTTGTTAATTTCCCCATCCGTCTTGGTTTCCCTCCCAGCCATTCGACTCAGAGTATTTCCACTCGTGATTACTCATGTCCGTCGGAGTGGCGATCCCTACCTGCGCCTGGATTCCGTTTACGCGGAACAGGAGCAGGTGGGGGCGGTTCGTCCGGCAGAGTTTCCAAAAGAAGAAAAGGAGGGCGAGACAAGAGAGGATGACGAGTTCATTCGGCGAGAGAGAGATGGAGAAGGTTGCCATGTTGATTAGTTTTTGGCGAGTGGGAAGTCGTGAGGGTGTCTTCTTTTGTAGTCGAGGAGCTCCGCTGTGGAATGATGTAGGTTCCGTTCCGGTTCCCACGTGTTTTCGGCCGATGAATATCCCTTCCATGCTATCAGATATTGTCTCTGAGTCCGTGGTCCGCGGTGGGCGAGGATAGCTTCTATTTCATATTCTTCCTCGCCGGCGATAAGGTCCGGAGGTGGATTTAGAAAATTGGGACCGTGTTCCTGAGTTTGCTTGTATGGGGAAAGAAGTGAGGCATGGAAGACGTCGTGAATTTTCCATCCGACGGGGAGACGTAGGCGGAACGCCACAGGGGATAGTACCTGTGCTATTTCAAATGGGCCTTCTCGGCGCGGAGCTAGCTTCTTCGATGCGTAGTTGATGCGGAGATTACGATTTTCCAACCACACCTTATCTCCAACTTTCCACTTTGGGAGTCTGGGAAAGATCTGTTCCTTCATAAGTTGCTGTGCTAATTGATGGGCGGCGAGGGCTTCCATCCGTGCTGCGGAGAGATGTTTCAGGCGGTCTTCCAGGGCGGGGAGGAAGGTTTTTCCTATTGGGGGGTACGCTCGGGGTTCATATCTGAGGATGAGCGAGAAAGGGGTTTGTTTGGTGGCTGAGTGGACGGAGGAGTTGTGATGGAACTCCGCCATGGGGAGTAGTTGGGCCCATCGTTCAGGATGTCCTTCGCAGAAGAGGCGTAAGTACGTTTCTAATTCTTGGTTGACTCGTTCTGTTTCTCCATCTGTTTGTGGGTGGTATGCTGAGGACAGTGCGACATCATATTGTAGGAGGTGGGCTAGTTCTCTGGCGAAGGCGGAGGCGAATTGTGGTCCTCTGTCGGAGATGAGTTTGTCATGTAGACCAAAGCGTGGGAAAATCTGGGTGAAGAAGAGTTGGGCTAGGCCATTGGCGTCGAGATTTTTGTGACAAGGAGAGAAAATTATCCCCTTTGAAAGACCGTGGTCGACCACGACCATGACGGAATCGAAAGTACCACAAAGGGGCAAGCTGGTGATTAAGTCGACGGAGAGCTGTTGGAAAGGGCGAGTGGCGGCAGAGGGGATGGGGAGGAGGGGGGGAATGGTGGGATGGGTGTTCACCTTGTTAGCTTGACAGGGAGCGCAACCAGCAACGAAGCGGCGAACGAAGGAAGACATGCCCGGCCACCAATAGTCACGTTGGAGAAGGTGAAGGGTGCGGAAGGCGCCACCGTGTCCTCCAGCGAAGGACGTATGGACAGAGGAGACGAGGTCGTGACGGGGGTCAGGGGGAATATAGAGACGATTTTTGAAGTAAAGGTTGGCGCCATCGAAATACCAATCATCTTTGACTGTACGGGGGAGCGGAAGGAAACCGGAGGCTAGGGCGCCAATGAAATCGAGGGCGGTAGGGTCGAGCGAGAGGTTTTCCTTGATGCGGGTGACAATGCAGGTGTTGAGGGCACGGGTGAACATGGTTTCGGGGAGAAGGATGACGTCAGCGTTATCGGAAGAGGTATCTACGTCGTCTTTTCGAGAGAGAGCATCGGCCGGTGCCATCCTGGAGCCGGGGACATGGGTAAAGAGAAGGTCAAAGTCCTCGAGGAACATCATCCAGCGGGCCTGTCGTCGATTCAGCTTATGGGGTTGCTTAAAATAGGTCAGATTTTTATGGTCGGTAAGAATCATGACCTGGTGGGGGGTTCCCTGGAGGTAGTGTCGCCATTGCTCGAGAGCTTTGATGACCGCCAGAAGTTCCCGGTCATAAATGTCGTAGTTTCGTTCCACGGGGGTGAAAGTCTCGGAGAGGTAAGCGCAAGGATGAAGTTCGCCGTTGCTGTCTCGTTGCATGAGGACTCCTCCGCAGGCGGAGAGGGAGGCGTCTGTCATGACGAAGAAAGGGGCGGAGACGTCCGGCATTCGGAGGACGGGTGCGGAGAGGAAGACGCTCTGTAGTTTACGAAAGGCGGTCTCGCAAGACGGTGTCCATGACCAAGGAACCCCCCTATGGGTGAGATTGTGGAGGGGAGCGGTGATGGTGGAGAAGTCAGGGATGAATCGTCGGTAGAAGTTGCAGAAACCAATGAAGGATCTGACAGCTTTTACAGAGGTAGGGGGGTTCCAGGTGTGGATGGCGTGTAGTTTGGCGGGGTCCATAGAGATACGATTTTCCGAGATGACCATCCCAAGGAACTCCACCGTCCGTTGTTCGAATTTGCACTTGGATAGTTTGAGAAAAAGACCGTGTTCTTCTAATCATTGGAGGACTTTCCTGACCCGTTCTTGATGGAGGGTGAGGTCGTCGGCCGAGTGAACCATGAGGTCATCCATATAGATGATTCGCCATCCTTCGGCGATGTAGTCCTTGAAGATGTGGTTCATGAAAGCTTGGAACGTGGAGGGGGAATTACACATTCCGAAGAACATAACTGTTGGTTCGAAGAGGCCGTCAGGCGTGATGAACGCGGCCTTCCATTGGTCTTGTGGGGCGATCCGGATGTTGTTGTATCCCCAGCGAACGTCAAACTTTGTGAAGAGTTTTGATCCTTTTAACTTATCCACAAGATCCGAAATTAAGGGGAGGGGATATGCATTTTTCACAGTGTGTGTGTTGAGGTGTCGATAGTCTTGGCAGGGTTGAAGTCCTCTGTCCTTTTTTGAGACAAAGAAAAATGGAGAGGCTTGTGGGGATTTCGAGGGAACGATTTTTCCACTTTTCAAATGCTCGTCTATGAAAGCTCGGCAGGCTTCTCGTTCTTTGGGGTTTAGTGGGTAGACTTTTGCCACTTTCGGGACAAAATCGTCCGTTACATCGATGGTATGGTCGAAGGGTCTATGGGGTGGGAGATCTCCGGCGGTGGGTTCTCTAAACACTTTTTCATAGTTCTGATATGCAGGGGGGAGTTTAACCGGGTCCTGTTGTTGTTCTGTTGCGATTTTCGTGGACATCGTCGTTTTTCGAAGAAGGTGGGCTCGTTGTATCGGTGTTAGTTTGAGCCGTCGTGCCCAATAGTCCGCTATTGTGGAGTCAGGAGAGGCGTCCAGGTAACGCAAGAGATATCTTTGTTTGATGGCGTCAGGATGATCATGTCTTCTTTTCCGTGGTTTATCTGGTAGGTCGACTGTCCCCGTTTCCCAGTTGATCAGCGGGTTGGTGTCTCTTAACCAAGGTAATCCTAGAATCATGTTTTCTTTTCCACAATTTAGGACCATGAATGCTCGTTTCTCCTCTACCTCCCCTATTCGGAGGACGATCTCTACCTGATGTCGGATGATCCCTCCTTGGTTTTCTGTCCCATCCACGTTTTGGGCTTTTAGGGGTTTTGGGAGGCAGATTCGTTTGAGATGATATTGGTTTACAAGTTCATGATCGATGAAGTTTCCCGTGGCTCCGCAGTCAATGAGTGCTTGGATATCGATGATTTTTGTTCCTTCGGTAACGTAGAAAGAAGCAGGGATTCTTATTGAGTTTCCTTTCTGCGATACAAGTACAGGAGCAATTCTATGAGGAAGGGGAGACGTCGTTGCATCCCTCCTCTTTAAAAACCCTCTTGGGTCTCAATCCTGGCGATTTGTTCAAAGTCGATCAGGGCTTCTTCAGTTTCGTACTTGATTGTGTCCTCTTCTTCTTCTTCGGCGAAGCATGCCTTGAGGACCTTCATTACGTCTTTTTGGGATATTCCCTTCTTTTTCTTGATGGTTGAGACATATTTCTCCACTTCGGAGGGTGGTTTCCTGACTTCGGTAGTTCTAACGAACGTCTTGGATGCGGATGTTTGCGGGCGAGGTTCTCTCTCACTCGAGCCCGTTTTCCTTCGAGGATGGTTTCTTGTTGAGCATCCTTTCTTATGGCAGATGAAGCACTTGTTATTCCGGATGTGTTCTGCTCGTTCGAGAGGGGTTAGTCATATGGCATCTACGTCCATCACGTTCGGGTCTCTTGCTCGTCCTTGGGGAACAAAGTGTCCGACCGTCCTTCCTCTTTTATACCATTCGAGCCGAGTTTTCTGGGCATGGAATTGGCTTGCTTTGGCTATCCATTCGGAGAGGGTAGTTGGTACTTTGTCCATGGAGATGATCATATTGGTTATATTGGGATCCAGTCCTTCGTTGAACCGGTCGATTAGAGTAATTGGATTGGTTATGTTGGACTTTACCGCGTAGAGTTGGAATTTCGTGACGTAGTCAGAAAACCTGTTCTCCTTGTCTCATAGGTTTTGCGACAGACGAGTGAGTTTGCTTCTTGCTGCGGCGTGCTCATCGTGCGGAGTGAAGGTGGTTAGGAATTGTTCGGCGATTGCGGCTATGTCGGATTTATTGGTCTCTGCGATGGTTTTGTCCAATACTTTCTCGAGTAGGGGTTCTGTGAAGAATCTTCCTCATCCTTTATTCATCATATTGAGGAAGATCAACCGTCTTTGGTTTGGGGAGTGGACTTTCTCGTTGATGGTGAAGTATGCCATCATAGTGTTACTCCACCATCATGCGTCTGCGGGATTGCCTGAGAAGGCGTCGGGTAAACCGGCTCTTATTTCTTTGGCGGAAGAGGTGTTATCTACGTCCATGTCGATTGGTGGGGGAAGGGCGAGAGGAGGAGAGGGAATTCTTTCTAATCTCTGCTCGACGTCTGGTCTCTTTTCTTCAGAGGGTTCCGTTTGGATGTCGGCTCTGATAGTCCTAATTGGTCTAGTGCTTCTCGGGCGAGGGAGAAGTGGTGATTCCGGTACGTTTGACGACCCGGCGATCCGGCTGGCACGAGTGGTTACTGGGAGAGCTCCTGGGAAAAGGGTGAAGAGGTCGGAAGTCGACTCTTCGTCTGAGTTCTCTTCGGGGTTCCTAAAGCGAGGCGTAGTGTCCTGCTGATCACTCCCTACTCCTGCTGCGGGAGGGGAGAAAGGGAAGAACTAGTTCTTTTGTTACGCTGGGGCGTAATTTCTAGTAATCTTCAGCACTTCGTCAAGAGTGAAGTGTCGTCTCTTAGAGAGGTTCTCACGTAACCGTACGTGGTCTAGAAACTAGGCTTGTTATTGCGTAGAACTAGTTAGGGAATTCTAGTACAGGTCACCGACTTTATATAAGTACACTGATGGGGGGGTGGGAACTACGTAGGGCCAAAAGAAGAGATACCCTAGAGGAGAACGGGTGTCCGTTATGGAACAGGGGACAGGGGACCGAGAACGGAGACGGATGGGATAGGAATGGTGACGGAGCCCCGTATACAAAAGGGGAAGTGGGATCCATTTAGTAATACATCAAGAAGACAAAGATTGATGGAAGACAAAGATGGAAAGCATACGTTGTCATTGCCTTGGTCAGATCTGTGAGGGCGCTGCTACGGATCTGGGAAGCGGTTCTCTTCCCACGGGCTGTCCCTCGGTGAATAGAATCCCCCGAGGAAGCGGGCATACTCTTGACGGAAGAATTCCTGCTCCTCTTCTGTGATTGTAACAGACATCGCCTACACTGTCACGCAAATGGCTTGTATGTCTGCAAATCTGACACAAGAGCTGTTACGCTTGGCCTTGCATAAGGTCAAGCATAGCCTCGATAGTCCTAGCAGACCGAATATGAGGGATGAGGATTCCAAGTCGCTTTGACTATAGTGAACGAGGACAAAGACTAGTCGCTTTGATTATAGCGACGTAGGGTCAAGGGTTCGACTGAGAGATGCTCAGTGGAGACTTCCAAGGGGTACTCGGTGGGATGACGAGGAGAGTGAGTGCCCACTTAAGAGTAGGGCAAGGACTCGAGCAAAGGAACAAGGGATGAGGCTAGCGGATATATTTGAGGAACTAGGAGTACACTTGAGGAGAACTAGCTTAGGGAATACATGAGCGAGTACATGAGTTTATTTAGACCAGAGGTCTTTAGGGCAAGTCAGAGATAAGGGATGAGTCATAGATAAGAAAGGAATGCATCAGCATCCATGGAAACTTGTAGAATGTTCTATGAGTTTCAGCGAATGCCACCGAGGCGAAGCGAGGTAAGCATGAGAGAAAATAAAGTAACATGCCAATAGGCGTGCGAAAGAGAATAAAACGTAACAAGAGCACCTTAACAAGGCACTCTATATCTGCAATTACCTGATCGGAATGAGGGACTATTCCCTCAAGTATGGCGGTACATCCGGCAAAGGCTTCATTGCCTGCACTGACAGTGATTGGGGTCAGGATAAAATTACCTATCACTTACAAACTGGGTTTTACCTGAAATTCGCCAATGGGATTTTCCTATGGAACTCACATCTCCAAAAGTCCATAGCATTGTCCTCTACCAAGGCAGAATACATGGCCTTGAGCAACTGTTCACACTAGGCTGTATGGATTAAGATGATGTTCGAGGAGCTTGGATATAATCTCGGGCCATTCCCCATCTGTGGTGATAATCAGGGTGCACTATTTATTGCACAAAACCCTGTGACTAACAAGAAGACCAAGCACATCCCAATTCAGTACCATTTTGTCCATGAAGCAGTGATGAAGCATAAGCAGGTCGAGCTATTCTATATCCCTGGCACTGACAATCCAGCAGATATGTTCACCAAGAACCTTGGACATGTCAAGTTCAAAGAATGTCACTCCCAGCTTGGTCTCGAATTTAACCCACTGGTATAGACTGCCTGTGTGGATGTCCCTACTACCGCTATGAAAACCTACAGGATTCTAAGCAAGGGGGAGTGTTGAACGTACTATAGTCTACCCTAAAGTAGTTACCTAATTGGTTCACACATGTCATGTATATAAGTCTCATCTGAGTCTGAAATAAAGAAGATGGTTCTCTACCTCTTACCACTACATGCATGCAAGTACATCAACCAGTGTAAGTACTCTAGGTTCATCCTAGCCCTCAAAGGTATAGGCATATGCCAGTACCTTTAACAGGCTCCATAACCTATTTCACCACCCTTCACCCTCTTTCAAGTCAGGACTTGACGCCCACCTGTTTCTTCGCTCACCCATACTTACTCTGTCATACCATGTCCATTATATGTAGTAATATAATTTGATTTATTAAGCTATGGGTATAAATGAATAAGGGAAATGTGTAATCCCCACAGATGGGTATAGTCGAGCACAGTCGAGCACAGTGCAATAGACTGTGCGCACTGCACAGCATTACCAAATATGTACAGCACTGTGCACAATTGTGTGACTCTGCACAGATGGGGACCTCCATGTAATACTATGACAGCTGTAACATGCTGTGCAGAGCCCTACAGAGCCTTACAGCTCTTGGTGAATTTGCTGATGAGGCCTAGCTGGCTGGGAGCTGAGAATATCATGCAAGCCTGCATAGCAGGAAAGCCATGGGCCTGAGAAAATCACACAGGCTTGGCTGGCTGGGAGCTGAGAATATCACACGGGCCTGGTGAGTGGTAAAGGTATAGGCCTGAGACAATCAGACAGGCCTGGCTAGCTGAGAGCCGATAATATTATGTAGGCCTACATGGTAGGAATGTCATGGGCCTGAGAAGATCACATAGGCCTGGCTGGTTGGGAGGTGAGAATATCATGCAGGCCTGCCTAGTAGAAATGCCATGGGCTTGAGAAGATCACACAGGCCTGGCTGGCTGGAAGCCAAGAATATCACATGAGCTTGGTGGGTGGTAAAGATATAGGTCCGAGAAAATCAGGTGGGGCTGGCTGGCTGAGAGCTGAGAATATCATGCAGGCCTGCCTAGTAGAAAAGCCATGGGCCAGAAAAAATCACAGGGGCCTGGTAGGTGGTAAAGGTATAGGTCTGAGATAATCAAACAGGCCTAGCTAATTAAGAGCTGAGAATATCATGCAGGCCTGCCTAGTAGGAATGCCAAGGGTCTCTGGCCACTTGAGTAGCATACATAGGTTGAGTGTATGCCATTGGATGCCAGGCCCTTGGGTCCTTGCAGGCATTCAATGTTGTTCTACATAAATTGACCTAGATGGCTGTCTAAGGAAGTTAATTGATTTCTGAGGGCTGAGGGCTGCTGGGTGTGGCTCCAGCCACCTGAGTAGCACACATAGGTTGTGTTTATGACATTGGATGCCAGGCCCTCAGGTCCCTGCAGGTATTCAATGTTATTCCAGATGAATTAGCCTGAAGCCATTAAAGTGAATTAATTGATTTCTGAGGACTGAGGGTCATCATGTGTGGCTCTGGTCACCTGGTCTAGTACATGCAATTGGATTCCAGATTCTTGGGTCCTTGTAGTTTTTTAAATACCTTCTACATCAATTGACTCAAAATACTCATGTAGGCAAATTATATAGACAATCATAGATAATATGTATTGCCAGGAGAACTATCCCACTATGTAGTATCTATAATATACACTCTGTATCTATGTTTCTGAAAGAGTAGCCTGTGAAGTGATCACAGGAGAATGGAAATGGAATGAGAAACTCCTTAGATAGTTAGATGAATCATACAAACATGTCAAGCATACTGCAATCCTACATTTAGTAAATCTTAGGAATACATTGGCACATGTAATGAATCATTGAAGACTATTCTATCCATTGTTCCTGAGGTTTTACATGGTTAAAGTATTTTCAAGCAATGTTATTCAAAGTTCACTCATTAATTAGACAAAAGGTCCAACATACAATATGTAGTAGGAGATTTAATCAAGTAGTTCACTAGTTAGACACATTCACCATCCACCTCTGGGCACATTCACTGGAACAGTCCTAAATAATCCTTTATTTGTACACATACATTCCTGAATTCATTTGTATGGCTATTCTAGCTAATTTATCTAGAAGGACCTTGAATAACTGCAAAGACCTAAGTGTCTGGCATCTAATAGCATACACCAATCAAATGTATGCTATTTAGGTGGCTAGATCTGTATTCATAGGCTCATGGCACTTGGACATTGATTAATTCATCTATATATGTATTTTGGCTGATGTATCTAAAAGGTGAAACAGTCATATAGGCCGATTTATGTAGAACAATATTGAATGCCTGCAAAGACCCAAGGGCCTGGCATCCAATGGCATCCAACCAACCTATGTATATTGCTCAGGTGGCCGCAGCCACACCCGGCAGCTCTCAGCCCTCATAAATCAATTAACTTCCTTATAGAGCCATATAGGTCAATTTATGTAGAACAATATTGAATGCCTGCAAGGACCTGAGGGCCCAGCATCCAATGGCATACACCTGACCTATGTATGCTGCTTGGGTGGCCGGAGCTGCACCTGGCAGCCCTTGGCCTTCAGAAATTAATTAATTCCTTAGACACCTATATAAGCTGATTTATGTAGAACAACATTGAATACCTGCAAGGACCTGAGGACCATGGCATACACCTGACCTATGTATGCTACTGAGGTGGCCAGAGATCCATGGCATTTCTACTAGGTAGGCCTGCATGATATTCTCAGCTCCCAGCCAGCCAGGCCTGTGTGATCTTCTCAGGCCCATGGTATTCCTACTAGGCAGGCCTGCATGACATTCTTAGCTCCTAGCCAGCCAGGCCTGCCTGATATTCTCAGCTCCAGTTCCCTGCTAGTGAGCCAGGCCCCCCTCATTTAACCTATGGCAGGCCTGACTGATTTTCTCAGCTTGTTTATTCTTTTTATTTATTACAGGCCTATCTGTCTCTATCACACCATTTTCCATCCAATGATCTATGGGCCTGCCAACAGGCCCCTCTGTTAGTTAGGAGGGGGGAGCGAGCCGCCGAGCGAAGCGAGGTGGCGAGTGACCGAGTTGTGGAAACTGGTGACAGTGGGGAGAGATGTCTCTCCACCGGCCTGTTTCGTTGATACAACTCATCAGACCAATTTCCTAAGAACAAACGCTGAGATCCACTCACCAGCTTTAATAGACTGGGGTGGCACAGCAAATTGCCATATCAGTAGAACAATAACGAGCGAAAAGCACACGTAGCGTCGGGCCCTCTCGGCCTAAGCGTTGACGTGGGAGCGGTTACCCTGGCTCC